>VXAD01010352.1:676550-748452 GCA_013399195.1 Dicrurus megarhynchus
GGCGGCGCTGGCCGGGGGCGGGTGGCGCTCGGGAAGTCTCGATGCGCGGAGAACCGGCAGCCGCGGCTCTCCCCCTTGTGCGAGTCTCCTTTCCCCCCGCCCGGCCAGGGCGACCCCGGCTGAACCGCAGTAGACGCCGAAGGCACCGACGAGCCCCAGAAGCCCACGGCTTAGCACAGTGGAGCCCTGCTTGTACCTCTCCCGCGAGAGGAGCGGGGGAGGCATCTTTCAACACCTTCCCGGTGGGCAGGTAACTCCTGCCGAGGACGGGCGGACCTGCCGGCCCGGCGGCGCACACGAGTCCGCCGGCCGGCGCCAGGCACCTGCCCCGCTGTGCGAGCGGGAGCCGGGCCCTGCGGGGGTGTGCGGGCAGCGACAGGCGCGGGATCCCGCACGGCGGCTCTGCCGCTGGCTCCGGACATCGTGAAATTACAGCCACTGCTGAGGGTCGGTCTTCACGGTGTACAGTAAAGAACCGTGTTGCAGAAATCTGCAGTAACTGACGACGGGGGGGGAGGGGGGGAGAAAGTATTTTCTGAAGGAAATCTGCTTTAAAAGAAGGGTTGACTCAATTACGAAAAATGGTGCATTTTCCCTTCTGCTATCATACCACGACATAACTAGTATTAACTTGAGTAAAAGCCCCTTGCCATCAGTTGAATTAATTGAAAGGAACTAACTTGGTTTAAAAATAATGAAGTTGCCCAGTCTATACAGCACTAGTTGAACGTACAGTCCTGTATGTTACATGCCACATCTCAAGTAGATTTGCAGCACAGAATTAAAGTATGGCTGTCTACCCACAAAACAAATACATGGAATTGTTTCGTAGCTGGTCCACAAAAATCAAACATTTTCTGCTCTGGGTAAACAAGGCTTGCAGATGTAGCATACTTTAATATGAATTTTCCTTTTGCTATAGAAAATGTGTGCTGCAGAAATGTATAAACAGTATCGTTTAAGTCAGAAATACAGGTATCCTTCCCATTGCAGTCGTCCCTGGACACAGAAATTGTCATTAAGCCAGGAAGCAAAACATTTTACCTGTTTTATTTAGAAAAGTTAGGACAGCTGCCTCAAGACCTTTCAGGAATTCTGCATTATTTCCCAATGGATGAGTTACCTCCTTTAATCTCTTTGACACTCACAAAATTCACAGTTTTAGATAAGAGTGGCAACCACCTCATTCTCGAAGTGCAGGGATAAGAAGCATTTAATTGATTCTCTGGAACTAGAAATTCCTGTCATAACTAGCTAATACTTCTTTTGCCGATAGCTTTCCCTCCCCTACCCAGTGAACTGCTATTTCACATTCTTGCATATTTTCAAGAAGACACACCAGCAGCTGAATTGCAGAATGGGAAGAATACCTACCAGGCAGCAGAGTATCATCGTTACCCGCTGGCAATCCTGCCCGGTGACTCCACCAGCCCTAACACTCCAACAGTCAGCAAGACCATTAGTTTACACAGTTCTTATCGCATGGCCGTTTGGTTTCAAACCCAAATTAAATTATCAAGTCATAACTCCACCCACCTGAATTTACTCCAAATGCTTCAGACGTTTTTCTGAGTGAATCAACATGCCTCTTTATTGGCAAGCAAGGAGCTTTATTGCATTTATTATCACTTGTAAAAGTCAAGTGTCTTGAAAGACTACCAAGAAGAATTCAGCTAATGAGAAGTATTTCTAAAGTGAGAAGGGGGAAGCCTCATGAGATGCAGGGTAATATGCAAAGAAAATTATACCCTGAATATATTATGTACACATCCTATTCGGCTCAGTTCTGTTCAAAATCAGTGGCTAAATTCCCCATCAATATTGGTGGAATATGATCAGTTTCAGAGTTTTCTGGTTTTTCCATGGCAGGTAGGAATTTCCTCAGAGTGCACACTAAAGCTTGCATTTAAGGGCCACTGTGAGACACCTGCTGTGCAGACAGAAAAGCCAGCACGATCAAGCACAGGGGCCAGCAGCAGGTGGCAGAGGTTAGGAGAGCAGGGGGACAGGCTGCCCGCTGGGTTGGAGGGCTGGCAGACCCTGCCTGGTGCCCCATGAGAGGCAGCAGTGCGGGGCAGCCTCTCGCTGGCTCCCACTCGCCCCTGAGCTCAACAGCAACTGGAGCTGCTGACTTGCAGAGCACTAAAATACCAGCAACAAGGTAAACACTACTATCTTGCCTCTTGGGAAGACTGATCTCAAACTTCTGACTCTTTGCTGGAGTATATAATACAACTAATTTAAGAAAGGAGCACACAGCCTCATACAGCACCACTGAAAGAACATTAACTGCTGGCTTAGAGACTACAGCAGCAGCAGAACAACTAATACATGGCCATCAAGTAACTAAATACTCACTGTAATGTCAGGCAAGCCACCAAATTTATTAGGGTGTTGATTTTCCCATTTCTGAGACAGCAATAATACTAATTCAGTTAGCAAAAGATTTGCAACGCTGACAGATGAAACTGTTTGTACATCAAGACCAAAGTACTTGCCATACTGAAGGCTGATTAGAAGTTCCAACAGTGCAGAGCTGCACTTTAGCCTTGTGGGCTAATATACAAGAGTCTAATCTTTCCACTCAGATTTCAGAATACCAACTGCAGATGTTGCAGTATCTTATTTAATGAGGATTTCCAGCCACCTCCCTATACTCCTTTATCTCTTATCCTCCTCTAGATTGGAATCCCTGAAAATTTCCCACAAGCCATCAAGCACACAAGCACCGCAAGGGTCATGGGCTCACAGGCTCATCTTCCTCCCTCAATCTCCATCTCTGCTGAGAACATCTTTCTTTGCTAGTATTATGACCATGTGTCATGGTTTAACCCCAGATAGCAATTAAATACCACACAGTCACTTGCTCCCCCTGCCACACACACACAGTGAGGAGAGGAATCAGAATAAAAAACAACAAAAAAAACCCCTTATCTCAACTCATGGGTTAAGATAGGAATAGTTTCATAATTCAAACAAAATAAAAGATGATGATGATGATGATAATATGAGAGAGAAAGAGGAATAACACCCAAGAGGAACAAATAATGCACAATATATTTGCTTACCACCTGCTGACTGATGCCCTGATTGTCCTCCTGGGCAATTCCCCCACGGTTTATATACTGGGTATGATGCTCTATGGTATGGAAAATTCCTTTGGCCAGTTCAGGTCCCCTGTCCTGGCCATGCTCTCTCCCAGCTTCTTGTGCACCTGCTCACTGTCAGAGCATGGGAAAGTGAAAGTCCTTGACTTAGGGCAACCATTGCACAGCAACAACTAAAACATCAGTGTGATATCAACAGAATTCTCATATTAAATCCAAAAATACAGCACCACTGTCCCAGTCAAAAGCAGGACTTCATGTCACATGACATTGCTAAATACTTCTACTTTCTGCCTTCTGGCCTCACCTGCCACACTTCAACAGTCCTGCGCTATTTATCCTCACCTTTAAGCCCCTCTTCCTAACTTGGTCTCCAATTACCATATCTTTATTGACTGGTGTCCTTGTCAATGTTTATTCTCTCTACATCAGAGTCAGATTTCTTCCCTGAAGTCTGCTGCAAGTTTGCCAACAAAGCTTGCTCATTAGGATTTAGAATTTGATATGCAGCTGTACAAAAAAAACCTCCTAATTCTTAAGGGTCCTGATGTACTTTTAAAAGAGAGATGTGGACAGGGCTGCTGACACTTGTGATCAAACCCTCAGTGTGGGACACAGCTCAGGCCCTGACACCTGTACACTGACTATCTCATTTTGTGTCAGTTCTTCCCCTATGCAGAATGACTGGTGTGTCCCCATCAGTCTTGGTATTTCTAATCTTCTGTTTTCTCTGAGGCAATGGATTTAATCTTGTACAGAGCACAACCACATTGGACACCTTCAAGAACTTATAAAAACTAAATAATGAGTACAGTATGTGTTTATTCATTTCCTCTTTCACAACTCCTGTTCCCAGCATTCTTCTCCTGAAATATCAACACTTCTTTATTTTTAACCACAGCAGACCAGCCTGGTTTTGTTTTTTGCACTATGCCTGCTTTTGGGGCAGAGAAACAGCCGTGTCTGAATTCCTGGAACAGTACCAGAACAGCCAGAGTCTCTGCCCTGAACAGAGGTAACACACCTAACGGGCTGACAAACAGTGCCCTGCTGCCCTGAAAGAGAGCAGCTCTGGCTTCGCAGCTGCTCTGAGTGCAGTTGAACCCTGCCTGCCTGTCCCAGGGCTTTTGCAAGCATGCACTCATTCCCCTTTCTTCACCCACAGCAAGAACTAAGCTATGAGCTGCACATGCAATGAAGGCCCAGCTTACCAACAGATCTATCTTTTGCTCATTCACTCAAGAACATGGAATCAGATTTACAAAGCATTTTCCCAACCTTGCATTTAATTACTCTTCAAGTTCTCATTTTCCCCAGCAAGTGAAACCCAACGGAAACAGAACTGAATCTGTGAGAAAAGGAGCTCCAATACAAAGCTTTGTCAGAAGTGTGAGCAAACAAAACTATCTACGGCACTTCTGCTTCACAGGCTAAAATAAAATTAATTTCTCCCAATAAAATCCACAGTTTTTATTAAACAGCTCCTTTATAAATTAATGCATGCACATTTACGATGTTATTGTAGTAACACTTGCAGCTTCTAGGAAAATGAGTATACTTAGTGCTAAAATTATATACAGCTGAGAAGCTACCAGCAATTGTGTTCCTGAACATGAGCATGGTGGTAGGAGAGCACCATGCATGCTCATTTGTCCTATATATATTTGTTAAAACGGGTCCATGTGAGAGATGCTTTCACAGTGTGATTATCCAACATACAAGCACAAACCTAGCTTATACTGGGAAAGGGAAGCTTCTGCCAGTGCACCTTATTTTAGTAGACTAGTCAGCAGAAAGCAAAAGGTTGTTGGGATAAACGTATCTTTACTGGAGTCTTCTGCTATAATGGCTGTATTGGTCTGAACTCACCTAACTAAATCAGTTGGTACATTAACTGTAAAACAAGCCAGTATTTCTGGTGCAGTTGCAGTGTTTAAAGAGGCTGAAAAATGAAAGAACTGTTTTCTGGAGTTTGGTGCTCAGACTCTGCTATCTGTTGTAAAGGTGTTAACGCCACAAGATGTGGCCTGGCGTTATCTCAACATCAGTATTCACCACTTGGCAGACGAAAAACTTACACGTAATCAGCAGAACCAGAAATCAACTTTATTTTTGTTCTCAAAAGCAGCATGGAGGAAAAGCAGCAGCTAACACTGCAGAGAAGTAAAGATCAGAAGTTTTGGGGAAAACTACAATGGAGAACCATGTTCTTTTTATAAAGCTCCCAAACTGCATTTCCAGGTGGAAGTTCTAAAACTAAGACAAAATTATTTCAAGTCAACATCTCAAATTCTGCCTCAGCTTTCCTGAATACAAATGGTCCATTTCATCAATAATTTTATGAATTTGTCCTTTATTTGTGTATCTATGCATGCAAAATTAAGTTGTAACAGGACCTCACTGTAGTAGTGAAGTCTGTGTTCACATCTCATCAACTGAAGATCTTGGCAACTGACACTAAACACAGTTTACCATCACTACTGCTGTGATCCAGAAGGCAATTATTCTCCTCTGACCATTTGCTTGTGCCAGGTGCATTTCCTAGCCACAACTATACTTGTGTGAGTCCCAGCTTGATTTCCAGCTCTTTGTAGCACAGGATATTCCAGGGTCCTTTCCTCTCCTCACTACTTGGCTCTACTCTTCCTGTACATTTCTTGAATATTGTTCCCAGAGAAAATCCTGTCAAATGCAGATTCCCAGATTTTGACAACGCAGAGACAACTACAAGAGCCTGTATGAGGTGGTGCAGGGATGAAGCACAAGCATGGGTGTGCTGACCTACAGTTGTGTCTGCAAAGAGATGCTGAGAGGGTGCAGGTTGCAGGAAACACACAAAGTGCCATAAAATGAGTAAGCAGACTTCTATCCTTGGTGGTTTTTTAGTGCTACAGACCAGCCCACCAAAAGCGCCAGGGAGCGAGGAATGAAAAGCAATGAAAAACTGCGGTGGAAGGACTAAAAAGAGTCAGTACCATCTGCAGAAAGGTTCTGTGTTGTCCTGTGCTCCCCTCCACAGCCATAAGTGAGGTGGCCTCCAAGGCTGAACCAGAGAACAGCCAGCAGGCAGAGCAGGTAAGCAAGATTTTGGGAGGAAGGAGGAAAGCTGGCACAGAAAAAAAGCACAGCTAAAGTACCCACATCCCAGCAGCAACTTCCGTGGCCAGAGAACCACCCCCCTGGCTGCTGCATTCATGTCCTGAGGTGGGTTTCCCTGCAGGCAGCTTTTGGCTTCTCTACAGTGACAAGAGTGCATTATTATTATGGACTGACTTATTCACTAGGACATTAATTTCTGCCAGGCCTTTTGGCACTGCCCCAGTCTTTCCAGCAACAGGTAACTTCAGTGAGCAGCTGCAGTGATCTGGGAGGTATGATGCATCTGGTACCTCACAGACTTCTTGCAGGCAAATTTCACATTCTACAGGTTTCTCACAGGGATCCCACAAGGATGGGGTGGGCCTCAGCTGCCAAAGCACTATGAAATAATCTTGGGAATGTTTTTCTCTTTAAATCTGCAGTCTTGCAAACATTGATAGCTGAGCCCTTTTCTTAGGTTCAGCTAGTTCCAGCACAATTTAGTACTTCCATAAGCATTTCAAGGACAAAGAATGTTATGGCTATGTTGTGGTTTAACCCCAGCCAGCAACTAGGTACCATGCATGTGCTCACTCACTCCTCCCACCCCCGGTGGGATGGGAAGGAGAATCGCAAAAAGGTAAAACCTGTGAGTTAAGAACAGCCTAATAAATGAAATCAAGTGCAATATTACATTAATGATAGTAGTGAAAAGGGAGATATGAAAGAGGGAGAGAGAAATAAATCCCAAGATGGACACACAAATGATGGACAATACAATTGTTCACCACCTGCTGAGCAATGCCCAGCTTATCCCCCTGCAGTGATCAGCCCTTCCCAGCCAACTCTCCCAGTTTATATACTGGGCATGATGCTCTTTGATATGGAATATCCCTTTGGCCAGTTGCAGTCAGCTGTCCTGGCTGTGCTCGCTCCCAGCTTCTTGTGCACCTGCTTGCTGGCAGAGCATGGGAAACTGAAAAGCCCTTGACTTAGGATAAGCACTGCACAGCAACAACTAAACCAGCAGTGTGTTATCAATGTCATTCTCATAATAAATCCAAAACACAGCATTGTACCAGCTACTAATCAGAAAATTAACTCCATCACAGCCAAAATCAAGACAGGCTATAAGAAAATTCTAAGAACATTTGAGGAGTAAAGTATCTTTTATTGCTTGTATGCAAGTAGAGGGTTTTACTTATTCCACATCACCTGTCACATAATCTTCAATATTCTTTTCCACAACAAAAAAAAACCCCAACATGAAAACAACACAATATCAAACCAAACATCACATGCAAGAAAAAAGAAATAAGCTATCCCTGGAAAAAGCCCTGCAGGTTATCGGACCACTGCTGGGCAGCAGAGTTGGGCTTTCAGCAGCAGACAGACCAGTCAGGGCAGTGCCAGCACAAACCAGGCAGCCACCGAGCCGTCCTTTTGTCATGCCTGTGAACAGAAGACCCATGTAATGACAACCACAAAACTCACTTAAGCTCTGAAAAGGTGACTAATGAGCTCATTCATGCTGCCTATAAATTATTCACTACAACACTGAACCCACTCAAGACAAATGGCAAAGCAAACTTTAAATACAGGGAGCAGGAGCCTCCTGTGTTGTCAGCTTCTGCCTGTAAAACTTCTTGTAATGCAACAGACACTTCACTTGCTTCTGCCCCCTTGTTAAAATCACTCAGATGTTTAGATCTTCTTTTTCACTGCCCCTAGCAGAGTTAAAGCAGCTGCAGCTCCTACATATTTGTTTTGCCAGTGCCAAGTCTTTTTCTTTAGTAGTTCCAGGTAATCACAAAGTACTATACATAGCTTTAAATTACATTCTTCATAAATTAAAGTCTGACCTCAAAATGAAGGCCAGGTCTAAAGAAGTAAGAAGACAATAGCACATGCATGTTTAATGACAAGCAGCCCATCTCCAGAGCCTGCACTTATTGATACTTCTGTGAACATGTATAATTTGTGCCGAAATGAAAACAGAGGTCTTAAAAAACCAGTTTCATTTCTTAGGAGCTGGTCCAAAAAAAGCTTCCGACATGTTTAGAAACAGTCCATTTGTAAGAAGGCTTTTGTTATCCTGTTTAGTGTGAAATAAGAGGCAGGTAATGGTTGGATGTTAGCAGCACGAGTGGTGGAGTTTGCTGCTGTGGTGGCTGGAACAGGCATTTACTCTCTTCAAACAGTACTTTTTTTCATAAGATAAATTACACCATTTATAAGTTAACTTTAGTAACTTGTTGCAGGTTGAACTAGCAAGACAGAGTGAACTACAGAGTGACATTAAAGACAATGTCTTATATGATGTGTATGATCTTCAGTGGGAAAACATTACTTGCACCTCTGGTTTCACAATCAACTCCAAAGGTCAGGAACAACTAGATAAAAGGGAAAGCCAGGAATTACATAGCTAAAGTCCAGTAGGGTATAAAGTAAGGTAAAGTGTGGGAGACATAAGGCAACATCAAGGTGATATTTTAACACAAGAAAAGAGAAATGGCTAGCAAAGGAAGTTTGCAAATGAAAT
Organism: Dicrurus megarhynchus; assembly: GCA_013399195.1. NCBI lineage: Eukaryota > Metazoa > Chordata > Aves > Passeriformes > Dicruridae > Dicrurus > Dicrurus megarhynchus. Next base: position 685,278 of record VXAD01010352.1, read on the forward strand.
AAGTATTGCAGATTTCACTAATCACTCTTTCTTCCAAACTGTCAATGTTGTAACTAAGCAGACTGAGAAATTCTGCACTACTTGAAGACAAAGACTTTACCACCTACCAACAACTATGACTAGTCTTCATTTATTTAAATCCATGATTCTGAAATTACCAGAGATGCACAGAAACCATGTTGCTGTGTTAGTACTGTTCTTTAAAATGGTGATTAGAAAAAAGCAAACACAGGACAGCAATGGAGCAGCCTACACCACATAGCATGCATGTCGACTTAACAAAAGCTGTTGTGTTTTAACCCCAGCCAGCAGCTAAGTCCTACACAGCCACTTGCTCACTGCCCCCAGCCCCAACTGGAATGGGAAGGAAAAGTGGAAAAAGGTAAAGCTCAAGAGTTAAGCACTATTTAATAACTGAAATAAAGATAAAGATAAAAATAACAATAATAGTAACAGATGAACAAGTGATGCACAATACAATTGCTTACCACCTGCTGACTGATGCCCAGCCCGCACCCCTGCAGTGATCAGCCCCTGCCAGCCATCTCCCCCCACACTGAACACAATGTTTGATGGCATGGAATATCCCTTTGGCCCGTTTGGGTCACCTGTCCTGGCTGTGCTCCCTTCCAGTTTATTTCTGGACCTGCTCACTGGCAGAGCATGAGAAACTGAAAAGTCCTTGACTTAGGGTAAGCACTGCACAGCAACACTTAAAACATCAGTGTATTACCAATATTACTCTCATATTAAATCCAAAACACAGACCTCTAACAGCTACTAGGAAGAAACTAACTCTATCCCAGCTGAAACCAGGACAAAAGCTCTCCACCTAGTGAGATCCCTATGCCTCCTCTAACTGAAGGGTGTTGGCAAAGGGCTACATTGAAACCACAGACCCCACTAACCTGCCTGGCAAGGGGCGTCCGCCTCCCAGTTCCAGTGGTGGGAAACAGTGGCACTTCCTGCAGCCAGCTCCCCACACCCTGCTCTTCATTTCCCTAATGAGGCCCAGCACTGATGTCAGTTTTGCCCAAGGCATGATTTGGTCTAAATAATAACAAACTACAGTTGGCTACATAATCAGAGGAATGCCAGATCTGGGGGAGGATCAGCAAACAAACTGGCAGTACAGCTTTTAACTGCGTGCAACAAAGTCAACACTTGGCTACGAGTGTCAGTGAATCTCTTGACTGGCCAATGCCACTACTCTTGTTGAGAGTGCCCCGGATGGCTTTGACCTAAGAGGTCACCTGGGAGGGTTCCTGAGATACCGGTCTCAGCAAACTCCTGCGAGACTCCCATGCCATGATGGGCACACAGCCAGCACGGGCTAACGCTGACCGCCACTTTGGGGCCAGCTGATGCTGCTGAGGCAAAGGCAGCTGGATTAGGCTGGGTACCAGGGCAAATGCAGCCCAATCCAAAGCCACTCTGTGGCTGTTACCTCTACTGGAAAACTGGTCCTGCTACTTCTCCTTCCTCTTAGCTCTCCAAACAACATGATCTCATAGCTCTCAAGACCCCAGTGAATGCCAATCAGTGGGGAACGTTGGGCTACTCTGTGCTTTGGTCATATCATTACAAAAAAACTGTAGGTATTTCTTACCAGCAATCAGAAAATCCAGATGTTCATAAAGCAAAAAACTCATAGATTCAACAAATAGGAAAAATTGTGGCACCTTTAAATTGCATAATGCTCATCTCCTTATAAAAGAAATTGCCTCTCTGCTCATCCATTACCACGCACAGGTCCCAATCCAAAAAGAGCCAAGATTTATATGCTCCAGTGATTACAGGGTAGTCACTTTGCCAAGTGAGAAAATCTGTAAGTGCTGACCAGATGAGGCCAGAGAGTATATGTACCATCCTTACTTTTATGTATTTCTGTCCATTGTCACAACCTCTACAATAATGGAGAAGGCAAAACAAATGGGCTGAAACAAGCACTGCCATCAGTAACTTACTACCTACCTGTTCTGCTACAGCTCTGGTCTTGCACGCTTCTTGTACACAGCCAGGGTTGACTCAGAATTCTCATACACACACATCAGATTTAGGGTGCCAGAGACATGCTGCATTCACGTGTCAAGTGTGGGTCTGCAACTGGGCCCTTGGTGATACATGTATTCGTGTGTGTCAATGCACACCATGGCAAGTGTGTGCTCAGCTCTGTTCAAGACTAGGATTTTAGTTGTCAAGTACCCAAAGGGGGTCCTTACTGAAGTTAACGGGTTCCACTTGAGCAGTTTCTTCTCTCATAGTTCAGGCAGATGGAATAAGATCTTGAAATTGGCCAGGTGGAAATTTATGCCTGTGCTTACCTTACTGAGTGGGAAGCGTGATGCTGGCGCCTGCAGAGTCCCTAGGGAGCTGGGCTGAAGCTGTCCTCAGGTACCCCGGTGCTCTGTGGCTCTGTGCACTATTTGATTGCATCCTTGGATTTACGCCAGTGCTAATCAGCATCCAACCCTGTATCTTTATTTCTTCCTTACCTCCCTGTCACATAACTCCATTTAATGTTTACTGTAAGACTTGAAGAAGTCAGTCAGAGCAAAGCTCCTCTTGCCCATGTCCTGGTTCCAGCCATGTCCTAAAAAACAGGGCAAATGCACAGCGATCCTCTGCAGCATTCTCCTGTACTTCCAGAGACCTGCTGCTTAAAAGCTGAAGCTAAAGACGTAATCAGGTGTTGTGGTACTCTGTAAACCCAAAGATTTTTTTTTCTATCGCCTTTCAAAAAGGTTCCTGTAAGCTTCAGCATCAACAACAGCCTGTAGCAAGAAGTTCCACACTTTAACTACTGACTGTGTGAAAAAAAACCTCTTCCTTTGCTTTAAACGTGTCACCTCATAGCTTTGCTTGAAAACCCTATTTCTTGTGTATTATGGTAATTATTGTATATCTAGGACACATGACTCAGGCCTATGCACTTCTCTTGATTTTATAGTGCCTTCCTTCTACTCCAACAGTGCTACTAATAATCTGCATTTCACCCTCAGAAATAACTACAGGTGTACATACACAACAGAATATAATACCTAAACATACCTATCAATGACCATCTAATCATACAGTCATAATTATCAGTATTGCGTCTACCCAGATAAGAGAAAAGGGAGTTTTCAATGAAATGGTCCTAACACTCTCCCTTGTAGTCTTAGCCTGCAGCTTTTTCCCTTACAGACTCACTTGAAGTGCCTGGAGCTTTTCCAAGCACTTAATATGTCTATACAAAATGTGGAAGCAGATCATTCCAGCTGACGATATCTTTATCCATGAAGAGAACAGCAGCTGGAAGATGCTGCCTCACACAAACAGTAACTGTAACAGATCAGGCCCTATGCAGGTTCAGTCTTTTAAAAAAGCTGCAGCTTCAGAGTTACCAGACTTCTCAGGGCTGCTCCACTCTAAGTCCATGCCTCCAGCTTCCACCTGTCATCTGCCCAAGATAGCAAGAGCATGGCCAAGGTGGAAATGGTCTGGGAGATGAGGAAGGACCACGGAGCGTGGTGGGAAGGGCTACAGGGAAGCAACAGAGAGAGAATGCTTTCAAAGGGTGGTGAGGAGCTAGGTCAAGTCTGGGGTGGTCATGTGGGAAGCAATGGCCTTGCGTCATCTTCTGCTCAAGTTTCAGCTCTGGCCCCATGTGGAAAGGGCAACAACCGCCCCTCCAACAACCCACAGTTATCGTTATACATGATTCTTGTGCTTGGATCAATGGAATAATAAGTGATAAATAAGTGTGAATGCATGAACTTAATTTCCACTGAAAGCATCCTCAATCCTTCACCTGTGCTTGCAGCTCCTGGGAGCAGCTCCTAGCTGCAGTGCACAGTGCGGGGCAGGGGACCTGCCCATTTGAGGCAAAGACCAGCAGTGTGTCAAGGCTCAGCTGGCAGGATGTTCGTGAAAGCAGCTCAGTTCAGTCAACAATCTCCCCCTAGAGTCCAAGTACATCACCTCAAAAATATGTGTCAGCTCTTCTGGCATAAAGCCTGGGAACCCAAATTTGTTTCTGATCCAGGTCCTCTAGCTGGCAGTGTAACAAATTGCTATCCTGCCACCAGGATGAATAAAGTCATTTTTCACTCATTATGTTATTCAAAAATAGAGCAGGAGCTTTATTTAAAACAAGAAAGTAATATACTGGAAATTAACAGAGAAAAGAAGCTCTTTTGCTTTATAAACCACAAGGATAAAAGACTGAGTTAGAACAACGCTAGTTAATATCCCAAGGAGCTCAACCAGAAAAGAAGATACTCGGGTTACAGATTCTACTGCTTCTGGTCTTGCAGCTAAGCCTAACGTTACATCCATGTCAGGCAGTCTGGCTTTTCCTGCAGATCACGAATATTTTTCCCTGCAGTCTACAGACTGGCTTCAGGCAAAACGGTACAGGTCCGTATCAGCTGTTGAACTGGATAACCTAAGGTTGCCTTCCCCCATGCGCCCAGGATATGGTGAAGTGTGCTGTGGCGAGTGACACCTCTGCTGTTCTGACTGCACCTCTCTGGGGTGTGAGGCATCACTCTCTTACCCAGGGCACAATCCTGCAGCTGCTCCTACCAGGAGAGGCAGCCCTGAGATGAGAAGCAGGATGAGAATGAACTTTATTTAACTAACAAACTGCGAGGACTCCACTGGACTTCTGTCAGTGGCTTGTGACAGGGTAACGACAGTGCCTTTAAATCCGAGGTGTTGCTTAACAGCAATTTAAAGGAGAGCAGACAGGTGTATCTTGTGTCACCTGATGGTAACATGACTGCAGCTGATAATGTATCAGGAGACACTGCTCTCCCCTCAGCAGATCTCCCCTGGACTCTCCCTTGCCCCAAGAAAGAGGAAAAGATGGACCAGCCACACAAGCCGCTCATGCTGACTTGCTGGCTTTGGCCTGCAGGATCGCTCCATCCTTGCTTGTCACCCTCCTGAACTAGGCTGATTTACCATCAGCTTTTATTACTGACTGGGTTATTTTTCCTATTAACCTAAATCAATATACTCATACAGTAAACATCCCAAAATTCAAGTCAATATAGAAAATTCATAAGGTATTACAGATTTATAGATATTTACAGCTTTGATTAGAGATCCTCAGATGGATGGTGCAATGGAGGCACAGCCTACAGATTAGATTTTCAAATACTGATGGTAACTTGTAAGAAAAGCACCAGAAAGATTTAAAAACCCAAGTCTCGCTGACTTTTAAATGACTTTCAGTGAAGTTAGTATTGCTTCAGCCTTCAGGTACTTTCAAAAGTGCCATCTTACAGCCCTGCCTGAAGGTTTGCTTCTCTCCCCACTGACACAACGCTTGTGAGAAGGGAGGGCAGTCACAGCAGAATGTTCATTTTACAAGGTGCTTGTCTTGCCTAGGGGCACCATCCTGCACAGAGATGAACATGGTCCTGGGTGATTCTGGCCCTCGGCCATTACACAAACCAGAATGGCCAAACCAGCTGTGGCTGCTTAGTCCTGTGCCCATCCTGCTCTGCTGCCAGCAGGAGATAGCAACATAGACAACCAAACTGGTGTCTGTCTCTCCTATGATAGCTCTGCTTTTCATTTCTCATCAGTAACACACCCTGTTATACAGTATTTTCTGTGAATTATTTCAGGACTGTGCATTGCAAGTACTGGATTAGGTGATTACATCCTACTTCTATGAGGTACTGATCCCCAAAGGGAACGTGCCCAGCTCTGTGCAGACAGAGAGCACACTCAGTGCAACAGAGGCCCGAGCCAGCCCAGAGGGATCAAACCACTGCCAAATCTTGTCTCTGCAGAATCCACTGCCCATATGCTTAGACTGTCTCTCGCCGCCACTCTTGGGAGTACATTTGAGCAACCATCTAGACTTGGAAGCAAGTTGAAACAAAAGGGAACCACAACATCCTCACATGTGGTAGTCTCTAAGGATATATCTGCTACCCCCTGCACAGTACAGTGTAGGGACAGCCAAACCACGGCATGTCCTGTAAACAATGTCCCAAAGATAAACTCACTGTCCAGGAGGCTGAACTTCTTCAAGAGAGCTCCCCTGGAGTTCATTGGGATACCTTTTGCAGAGCACTACGCGGGCATTCCTCTGGAGACATCAGATTGTTTCGGTTTGGTTCTTTAAAGAGCCACTTTTAACAAGCAAAAGTCACATTCAAAATACTTAAACTTCCTTTATTCAAATTTTTTATTTAAGTGAATGAAAATGTATCAATAAATAAAAACTTGTCTTTTTGTCCTGGACTTCTACTCTGCAGAACAGGGACTCTCTGCCCAGGAACATCTGTAAGACTGTTATACAGTATTTCTTCTATTTAAGTAGGTTACCTGACAGGGGAAAATATCTATGCAAAATTTCAGTGAAGCCGACAGATTTCTGACTAAGACTGGCACCTGGCAACAGCTGTAGATTTCCACACATTTATCCCTCCCAGCACAGAAGTCATACATCTCATGCTAACTCACATGCTTATGGAAAAAATCTGCATACATTAATACAAAATGTAGCAACTTCTTTCAGTGCTTTTAGATCATCTTCTAACAAAATAGCACGTATCTCTAATAGAGTTCTGAAAGTGGATCAAAAATCCTCTATAAGGAGAGACTACTGTATTTAGCTCTAATTAATTTGACTTCAGTACAGATACGCTGGAGCCAAAAATAAACCCTAGACTGTTTGACTCCCATCTTCTGTTCTAGCCACTACACCACACTTTGACAATGATAGGTACTTCACATAAACGCTGGTTTCTCGCAGTACAACGGATTTTCAGTTGCTTTTTCAAATCCACTCCAAGTGGCTGCCACATAAATGTATTCTTTGAATCACAGAGTCCAATTTGACACTTTGTGGAACTGCCACCTTATACAATACAACTCTTGTGATATATCAGCTAATTCTTAGGATCTAAATATATGGGTTTTATCAGAACACATCTATCAGAGTTTATTACCCTACTGACTGCTGCCAGCCGAGTGCAGTATCGGGCACAGCACCCAGATACATCTGCTTCACTGCACAGAAATAGGAACGGGACTTCAGCAAGAGGTGAGGTCAGGGAAAACACCAGTAGAGAAACAACCCAGTATGGCTGCCACCAGTTCCATGGAGACCAGGTCTCACCATTAAGCGTGTCAATTTAAGGACTTTGGAAAAAAGTTTACTTGGACATCAGTCTGAGGAGGGCCCAGAAAGGGCAGGTCTTTCACACCAAATCCTGCACTATTTATTCCTGGAAAATTTTATTTACATTATTGCAATTCTGGGTAAGGATTGTAAGATGTAATGCTGAGATCAGACTTCTAATCCTGCCTCTCTGTTTACTGCATTGATTGTGCTCTTTTAGACTCTGATCTCGCCATTCCTGCTTAGTGCAGGCTCCCCTCTTATTGGGGATGGGGAATTAAAATGGGATTCAACTGAAAAGCTGAGGCAGAGCAGGGAATGATGAAAACACATCATTTCCATGAGCAACCATCACCATGGCTAAATTTAGAATGTAGGCTCCTCAGGCAGAGAGATGATCCGCCATCCCTGTGGGGCACCAGTCACACAGTGCTACATAAATATTAAAATAATAATTGATGATTAATTAATAATGGCTTCCTTTTCCTCATGACCATCTCTCAGCTGCCAAAGGAAATAATCATTTCCTTTTTTCTAGATGCAGATACAAACAGTCATTCAAAAACTTATCTCCTAAGAGAAAATTCACTTTCCCATTCCTTTTCAGTAGAATAATATTTTCTGCAGCCTCAGACATGAGATTCTGAACCATTCACAGGCACTCTGTTTAAGAAAGAAATACTAATTAAAAATGCCTCAGAAGCCACAACAAGCAAAATAAACATCAAGAAGGCAAAGCTCAGGTACAGAAAAAAAAAAGCAAAGCAATTCATTCCCTCTTGCTCTATTAGCATGCACTCTCTAAAGACAGAAGTCTTTTAATAAAACCCAGTTTAGATGCTGTGGGGAAGTACCTTAAGGATATCTACGTTCCTTCAGTGACCATAGATACAGACATCTGACTCTGATCTTACAGCTGCCTTTTATCAGTGTATTGTTGTTGCTTTTGATATGCACCAAATGCTTTCGATATTCACTTTACTTTCTGTACTTAGAAAACCTCCAGAAATTCAGCAAGCAACCCACTCCTTTTCCTCATCACCTTGCTCTGTCCATCTCTTCCTAATCCAGGGCAGCCTTACTGCACCTTCACCTCCCACCAGGCAAGCCCTCTTGCTGGTTACTGATCCATCACACTGTCCAGCAGATCTGTAGCTTCTAGCCCCTCTTGTAACCTCCTAGTTAAATAAATAAATGAATAAATAAATAAAACAAAAATCCTTTGTTCTACATCTGCCATATTCTATCAGCCTTCAGCCCTCAAGCTCCAAAGTTGGTGTCTGCAGCCTGAGTTCATCCCTCTCCAACTTAGCCTGCATTCTAAATGTCAGATTCTACCAAAGCCCTTCCTTACCAATGACACTACTACTACTCTTCCTCCACACCCTTTTTTCTGTTGGTTTGTGTTCAGGCTTTTTCCCCAAATAACCAGCCTAACTTTCCCACCTGCTCAGCACTGCAGGTGTCAAGCACCTAGAAAACCCTGACCAAGCCTCAAAATCCCATTTAGTTTTCAAGATAATTATTAAGATAATTATGCTTTTTGGATAAAATTGTTTCCTTGCGGAAAAAAATTTACATCATCCAGAACATCAATATTTGTCTATATCCCATTTTTACTGATAATGAATGCCATCTCTTAATAATCCCCCAGGCCCTCTTTAGAGACAAATATTATAAAAACAGATCTTCCTAATGAAGATAGAGTCACTGAGTCCAGAAGTTTCAAATCACTAATCAGGACAGCTGTGAGCAGCAGTTAGTTTTAAACCCAGTTCTAAGATGAAGTCGGATGGCTTTCTGGAAGGGAGGGATGCCACAGCCCACAGAGGAGCGAAGCCTGCGGGGTGCAGCGTGTGCGGCGGCAGCTGGCTGGGGCCTGCTGGGTCACACGCTGCTCAGGCACGGCGTGTGCGTGGCACGCAGGCACAGCAGCACTCACAGCACGGGAGAGGATCGGAGGAGGAAACAAAACAGCCAGAGCCCCCGGTGCAGGGAGCAGCACCGGGAACACCTCGGGGAGCCCTGAGGCCAGCCCAGCCCCAGGCAGGCTGTGGGAGGCAGGCGTGGGCAGCGCCCACTGCAAAGTCCTCAGCATGAACACACGTGGTTGCAAACAAGACAGACACCGCGATTCACCTGGTTGTCCTGCACATCCTGAACAGCAGCCTGGAAGTGAGAAACCACCTCTGTAAAGACTTCACTCCAGCAAGTAGTTTCTTCACACTTTCAAAGCCCATAGCAGAAGGATGGCATCTCTCTCCACGAACATCATCTCATGCACTGGATGATGTTCACCACTATGCTAATTTTAAAAACTCCTGGGCAAACAAATGAGGGCCCAGTCCTTCAGCCCAGATCCTGCAGCTCCCAAGTCCTTCATTCAGGCAGAAGGCTCCTGCCTCCTTACCCAAGGACAGCATCAACAAATGAGTGCAATTAAAACATAGATAATGCATCTGAACATGTGCATTCCTCACTTATTTAACAAGCACAGTTTAGCTTTATTTATTTATGACAACACTTTAGAAGAAACTAGTAAACACAGTGCTGTAGACTCTACAAAGTCTGCAGGAGACTACTTCATGGTCTCCTGCTTGGAAACCTCTGCTGCGACAGGGACTCAAACCTCACCTAGCAGAAGAATTACAAGGTGCAAGAAATAGGGCAAATGAGATTGTATTTGACTAAAAGCTTCCCATCAACATGAATGGTCTTACGCAGAGTTGTCTGTTTGAAATACTCTCATCTCACATACATATACAGGCTGGGTAGGTCCAAGTGGCTCAAGGACTCTTTAGACCTACTTACTCCTCCTCCCTGTCCCACCAGGAAAATCAGGACTTGTTGCAAATTACTGCATTTAGTGTACAAGTAGCTAAGGGAAGGGGATGCCTTGGTCCATTTGAGCCAGGCAATGTGGGATCAGACCCTGCCCCCCAAAAGCCCACAGCCCGTGTTAGGGCTGTGAACATCAGCAGACAGACATGCTGCACATGCCAGTTTAGTGCCAGCAGTGTCTTAAGCTCAGCTGGGGAGCAGCTTTGTTGGGAAGGCCAGGAGGAGGGAAGGGGCCATAAAAGGAAAGAGCAAGGGAGGCCTGGACTTACAAAAGAGAAAGAGAAGGAGCTACGAGAAGAGGGGTAGGAGCACACAACCAGCCACTCCAGGAGCACCTGTTGAGCATCACCTCCAGGCCAAGGCAGTGTGACAGTGTGGCACATCTCTGGGCACCCCCTCCCACAGCTCTCCCTTCCACAGCAGCAGCACCAGTGTTTGCTCTAGCTGCCCTGATCCCACTGCAGGCAAAGGGACCTCCTGCAGCACACCTCTCATACCCGTCTGTGGACTTCTGCCATCCTTGCTAATTCAGCTGAGGAGGAGCCAGAGCTTTTCTGTCTCTGTCCTTGCTAGTAAAACCTCTGTCCCTGTGGACAGTGCTCACTGTTATTGCTCTCAGAGACCACTGGAAATTTCAGTGGAGGGCAACACAGTAGGAGGGCCCATTCTCAGTTGCACTGCTGCTTGTCAGCTGCCACAGAACATGCTGCTCTCTCTTAGCCTGGATTAGTGCACCCAAAGATGTAAAACAGAACGGTTTGAAACTGAAAGTACTCCAAAGTCCCTGTCTTCCTGAGATGACTGCAGTGTGTGAAGAACCTGCGGTAACTACTGAAATCCAAGCATACCAGCTAATAAAGATTGTCATACTGAGCACTGCCAGGCAATTTCAGGATTTGAATGAAGAAGTATGTTCAGTTGGTTTAGACGGATCATTGGTGAGTAGATGAATAGTGTCTCTGCAGGCTCTGATATCCAACTCAAACCCATTCTGATGCACAGGTGTACAGAAAGACAATGCAGCCCCTTCCAGACAGCCATGCACAAACGCAGAGATGTTCAAGTCTCAGGCCAATTTGGGATTGTAATTCACCAGGGAAACCTGAGAATAAGTTTAGCACTTATCTGGAATCAATTCTTTTGCCCTTACTCTATAAAAGTCAGGCTTCCTCCTTAATGAAAAAGGTGCTATGCACACTAGCTTTGCCTTCTCTATATTTCGACTTAAGGTACTGCTGGCTGTATTTAATAGTTTCGCTCCTGCAGAGCAACCTTCTGAAAAGGTCAAAACAAAACACTGGGAGCCAAATTCATCGCTGGTACAACTCCATTGACTTCAGCAGCATTACACCTGGGATAGATCCAGCCCTAACTGCCTCCATTACGGTAAGTGGAAAAGAAGTCTGCTTGCTGTCTTAACTTTACTTTTGAATTGATCTGTTCTGTTCTACTCTGTGTGTTTCATTGCAATCAATAGGAATATATCTACTAGAGAAAGTTATGGCACAAAACATCTGAATAGCTTTTAAAAAACTAGTCTTCTCGGTTTATAATGAATGTCAGGGAGACGAGAAGGTAGCAGGCAGTCAGCCTGCACTCAAGTGCTTTATCTCTTAGAAGAGGATAGATGTAAGCAGCTACTGTAAATATTTTTATGTAGAAGCTACATCATAACCAACAGAGATCTTCCTTAAAGATCTCTTCTTGACAGCAGGCATGAGCTGCCAGTCTTGAACAACAACGTCAAACAGAGCTCAAATATTACAGGGATGGGCACCATAAATGTTTATAAGCAGTTCGATTAGGGGGGAATAAACTTAACTTCTCTGGGACTACGTTCACATTCATCATGTTGTGCTCCGCACCACACCAGCCATGCTGACAGACTCCTTCTAGGCAGAGGTATGATTATGGGAATCTTACTTGTATTTCAAGTGCTTGTTTTCCTTTCCAACCTTCCAAAGGTTCTTCCTTCAATTCTTCTTTACATGCTATGACAGCACTTCAACACTGTACCAGTACCCACTGCTCTGGCTGAAACACCACCCAAAGCACCACTAGCTGAGCCATTTTTAAAAAGTGATCCTGGAAAAATACTACAAATCAATCATCTGGATCAGCTTTGGTCATTGAGGATGTTATGAAATGAGATGACATTACCATACTAGACAGCTCTTAGCATTAAATTGTAGTCATGTGGGTCTTTTAATTTGCCTTTTAGCATTCCACTTAAATCTTTGGTGCAGAAATATCAGAAATATCTATTAATGCCTGCCATTATTCCAGGTTTTAATTTTTATTGCATTTCAGTGTCATGCATCGTTGCACTGGAAGCTTCTAAAAGACACTATGGACTGTGCCTGGCAGTGTGCAGGACCTCCCAAACTGGGACATGGGATGGGTGATGGGCTTGACCAAGACATGGAACAAGCAAAACTAAACTGCAGATGCATTGCTCCAGCACACATATGCTATACAACATTTTTAGATGTGGGATTTGGATTTTGAGACAATTTACCAAGGGAGAGGCTCATCTGTGCTGGAATGTTACTGTGTTCATCTACAGACACAGCATCTCCTCTGCTCAAGAAAGCTGTTTAAGGTGGTCCTTGAAGCACCAGGCACTAGAGAATACCCATGTGCTACCTTTTCCACAAGATAAAGACCCTCTATCCCAAACTGGCAACTTATGCACTCTCTCACGGACGCCCAGTTTGAACGCTTCGTTGTGAAATTCAGTACCAACTCTATCACACAGACCCTTCACCGTTTATCTCATGGAGCTCGGTCAGCACCAGTGACCAGGTCTCAGGTGCTAATGCCTGTCATTTAAAGGTTGCTTTTAATGTAGAATCAGTCAAGGAAAAAGCAATTATTTTAAGGAATACTTTTGTATTGATTTAGTTTGCATCACTGGGATGTCTTAGCATAATGGATAAGGCATTCATGACCAGCCTGCCACAGTATTCCCTGTGAAAACAAGATATAAATAATGAGACAAGAAGGATTAGTGAAAGGAGCTTTTTCTGCTCTTTGTATTTGCTTGCTCTTCTTTTAAACTGTGTACCATTCACTTTAATGTACACATTCTGAATAGCTATGCAACTGAGAGTAATTGAATTTTCCCACCACAATCAACAAAATGTTCTTCCCTTGATCACTCCACTTCGTACATTACTTTGTGGCCACTTCAGTGTCAAATTCAGCCTTCCTTGCAATACCCAAATGCTTCTAACACAATTTACAGCCTACTTAGAGACTACCTTCTTGGAAATAATGTTAATCAGGATAATTTCTCCTCTTACTTTAAGGAGCTCTTGATTGGGTGCTTTCAATCAGCTGTTAGCCCGAGTTACCTCAGAATTTCTCAAGTTCTTATGGGGAAATGGGACAACGCCATTTAGCAGTCAGAGAGCATGTTTAATGGATCACGCGAATCTCAGGGAGGGCCTATGAAACTCTAATTTGTCAGGTTTCATTACATTCAATAATGACTCTAATTTTCCTGAAGTGTTCTGCTCACTAGTAAATTATGTACCATAGTTTTGCACCCCATTTTCTCTAACTCTGTATTTGGAAAAATTGAAGGCATCTCATTCTCCATGGCCACTGCCCAGAAGGGGCCTGAAAAAGAGGGGTTGAGAGTTCACTGTCAGATGTATTTATCTCAGAAGCAGGTATAATTCTTTGCAAACAGCTAAGTGCCAGTGCAAAACCAAGCTGATTCAGGGTAATAAAAGCACTTCTGCAAAGCTTTTAGGTGACACTATATCCCTCACAAGCTTTCTCCACCCCTGTGTCCATTTTATCATCTGATACCATCATTACCTTGACCAATCTGCACATTATTTCCTTTCCAAATGGATCGATTTTAAACCCGCTCATCTGCTAATGCTCGGTGCAGGTTTAGGTGGTTCTCCTATTGTTTCAATTATTTCTTTGAGGAAAATTCAATCCTGTTAAGCAAATGGTGCTTTTATCTCAGCTGAAGATGCGAGAGCTGTGGTTGCCACTGACAGATCAAGAGCTTCTTATGAAACCCTCCTTTCAGCTGTAGCACCCTCAAGTGACAGAGGGTGTCCCAGTTTAGCTCACTACAAGTAATAGACAGTGTTAGCTATAACCCAGCACATTAAATAGTTGAGCTATTAAAATTAACCACATATTTCTGGAGGAAGATGTGCCATCTCAGCAAATGATCTGGTATTCTCCCTGGTTTTGATCTGCTGCGGCAAAGGAATGGCTTCCCAAAGAGCCAAACAAAAGGCACATATGGCTTCACCCCAATTTCCAGGGGCTAATGCTGGCTGGGAGGGAAACGTAGCATTGATTGAGATTTGAAACGGAACCTGTCAGGTTTTCTCAGATGTCTTTGGAGATTTGGCTTGGCAGTCCATAAGTAATGCAGAGTGTGCAGATGAGAAAGCCCCAGGAAGAAGAGAGTGATCACAAAGGAATAAATAGAGCAAAATAGATGATCTTCCATTTGCTGCTTGTGGGGCAAGTCCACTGTACTTTCATACCTCTTCACTCTGGGATAACAGTACCTATGTGCTTTCTAAACAGAGACTGAAGTGACTCTGTCCACAGCCATTTGAAATCCTCTTTATAAGGTACTATATACTGAATGGGGGCAAAGTAATTCATTATAAATGTCTGCAGTCACATTTTAAACTCTACAATCATCTCCCAGGATAATTTTATGTAAAATTTTGCCAGCTATGCTAAGGAACAGTGTTTATCAAGATCTGCCTTTTACAGAGTCCATCACAGCATTGCTGGAAATAAACACCACCTCGGTCAGAGATTCTAATTTGCAGGCTTCTTATGCCAGCACTTATATGATTTTCCCAGTCTTGCTCAGATATGCATGAAGGGCACAAAAGAACAGCCTTACTGTAAGTATGAGACCAAAGAGCGCCACTTTCTGTTCATTATTGCCTTTAATACACCAGCCTGGTGCTGGAAAGACCATTGTGTTGTCACCAGTGAAGTCCTGAGCAGAAGACATAGCTTTCCTACACCTGGCACTTAGAACTTGTCCAGAATAAATGAGGAGGAACTTAACTGTAAAAAATGTCACCAGAACCCAGTCAGATGACAGAACACCGTTTTACTTGAACCCTTCTAGTTCCCAAGAGAGTAGCTGCTGGGAACTAGGAAATTAGCCCTGTTTAAAGCAAGGGATTCAAATGTCTCTTAAACTTGTTAATGGCTGAAGCTGAATGCAGACTTTGTGTCTCTGCCCATTGCCAGGTATCTAGAGATGCCCTGGTATGCCAAAGCAAATACAGTAAATAACCCTACTATTTCTACACGGCATTATCATTCCTGATTTGAAAAAAGCTTTTCAAGTGAAACATGCCTTGCAATACCTGAATGCAGAAACAGCTTTCTGTCCTGCAGTGTTTTGCTTAAAATGCTTCAAATGGCCCTTGGTTTCTGTGCCTGGGGCTGATATACACTTGCTTATACCAGCAGCCCCTAGGCTCGAGCCCTCATTGAGGAAAAAGCCAATTTGTTGTTCACTGCTTTAACATCAACACAGCAAGAATCAGAGCACTTTTGAAATATCCCCCATGATTGTGTTTGTGACTCGGGCACTTGGGAAATTCATGCCACTTTGAATGGTGATGTTTTATTGGGAGAACATCAGAAGCAGCAAGATGTCTTATATTGACATATTGGTTCCACTTTGCTAGACATACAGGATCAAAGTCATCCCTGGCGGAACTCCATAACCTTCAACAGATGGGATAAATTTGGCCCCATATGCCCGTAGCAGCTGGGGACTACAATTGTTTACCTATTTTCAGCCATATTTTGAGGATATGGAGCCTGATTCTCTGCTTGCAAAGCGACTTGAGATTTTGGCATATGTGCAATGTGAGGCAAACAATTTCTATTATCATACGTGGCCCTGGTATGATTGTTAGGGTCATCTGCAGCACATACCTAAATTTTAAATTAAACATGTGCTATAAATAGCCTAGGAAGAATCAAGCTAGAGATTATTTTATCAGACACTCAGCAATCTGTTCGACTGGCTGTCCTGCTCACTAGACATGGCATCAGAATCCCTTTTGAATGTAAAATTATGCTTTCTTCATGTAGCTTCTCCTATCATCCATTGTATTCATTTAGACAGAAGCAGTTCGTAAATACCATTTCACATTCCAAACAATTTGCTATAGGCAACTACATCATTGCTTTGTTCAAATAAATTTACATAAATCATTATTAGAATGTTTTATCTTAGCAACTTTATTTTGCTCCCAGAGCACAAATTAAATGCGTGCATAAACCAGAATATTTTAGAGGGAGTTATTCCTGAATTGTTTATGAGAGAGTAGACATTTCCACCTAATTTTTCATTCATAACGTAATTTCTTTAGTTTTCTCTGTATAGTTAAAAACGGCACATCTAATTTGCTGGGTTCTCCCTGGAAGTGCGCAATAGAATAGATGGCTGTGCCGCAATCTGTTCATCCATCAGCCAGCGCTTCCTTTGACTCACTCCACATTCTGCTCAAAACACTTTGTGGGAAAGGCCAGGAACAACAGTAAGTCCCACTTGCTGCTTGACACGATCATATTAGGAATAAACTGTTGTCGTCAACCAAAATTTGCAAATAAAGTCACTGGAAAATAGATCTATTTCTAGTAAATATTTCTGTGTTTGGATTAATTGAACAGAGCTCTCAGAGTCCTCGCTAGCTCAGATTTACAGCTCGGCACCCACCCATGCATCTTGTAACGAAAGGCACTGTTCTCGTTAGCCTTACTCCATTACAAACACACACATCCTAATTGTGCTTGACTCATGGACCGCAAGGAGTGACTGGAGAAGAAAACCAGCAGCCACAGTCACCCAGTAAGTGTCCGTCAAGCCCAGCACTTCACCTTGCCCAGCCTGAAGGTGCAGCAGGCCGGTCCTGTGGCTCTCTGTGCCCCGTGTCAGGCTTGCGTCCACTCGCCAGTGCCACAGGTGGGAGCTGAAAAACAACCAGCACCCAGCGGCTCTACAAGCACCCTGTCCTGCTCATCTCCACCCTGTGCCCCAGAGACAGCCTGCACAAGCACTGGTTTTGAGAGACCTGGAAGGCCCATGCAGGTCGACCTGGAGACACTGGGTCTCCACACCAGGCTGCAAACTCCCTGTTAAAAGGACTTTTCCAGCAATGCTGCCACCACTCCCGAGCTCCCTGGTGTGCCACAGGAACTGGCACCTCTGCACCACAGCTGTTACGTGCTACAGACTTGATGAGAACTTCTGCATGACCCTTTCTTCCTCCAGAAAGGCAGCACACCACGTGTCTGCTGTCACATTTACTCCACTTGCATGTCCTGAGTAGGCAGTGCTGGTATGTCTCAGCTGCCAGCCCATCAGGTATGCATCAGTTTAAACAGACATGAAAAATGCAGCAGAAGCAGAGACACAGCTGAGAAGTCTGTATCAGCATTCAATGCAAATACTACCTGCCCCCATGGTGTTTCATTTCACTCTTGATCTCAGAGATAAGCTGGATTTGTGCAATCTGGAACTACATCTGGGTCAAGCTGGGGTGTGGGAGAGGTTTAGGCCAGAGAATGCTCTCTTCCAGGGCCTCACAACTTTGTGCTAGCATAGATAACTCTGCTGTTTGGGATAAAGGGTGGAGGGTGACTGCAGATAGTGGAAAAACCTCTTGCAGGTCCTTGCCTGTCTCCTTCCTGAGCATTCCTGTCCTCAGAAACCAGCAGAATTTCATGCAGAACAGAAGAACTAAATTAAATCTCTTTGCTTTTACTAAATCTAAATATACAGCATATCCTTATGGGTCTGGCCAGATCTGTTCTCAAACTAGCATATCACACAAAATTGCATCAAATATAGAGGCTTTCCATCTCACAGCCATGGTAATACCATGTGAATAGCAAGTAACTGAGTACTGGGAACCCAGTGAAGCTTCAGTAATACAGCCATGGAAGATGGCAATAATTTATTATCTCTGCTGTAGTCTAATCCCAGATGCACCATTTGCTAATTTATTTCCATACATACCTGGCAGACAGATTAATCAGCCAACTCTCTCTGAAACCTAGATTGCACCGTATCCCTTTAGTAAGCAAGAGAAAACAAATGTACACAGCAAAATAGGAGTCCCTTACAGAGGAGCTTTGTCAACCTTTACAGCTTGTGGTTTCCTTTTTCAGCTTAACAATGGCTTTTCAAAAATCTAACACCCAAATCTACTTCCACATCAGTGCATTTCTCCATCTACTGAAGTCTCTTTGCTAACACTGGTGAAAATGAAGGCAGAGATAGAGAAGGCAGATCCCTTAGATTTCTAGACTCAGCTGGAGAGAGCAACGTGGTCCAAGCAGAGGGCAGCAGCCCTGCACCAGCGCCAGGGCCATCCCCACAGCCAGCAGTGATTCCTCTGAGCCAAGGAGGCTGTTTCTCTGACACGGTTTGCAGAGTAGCAAAATCAGGATAATAATATTTTACAAAACATTTTGAGCTCTACTGAACTAATTACTATTATCAGCAGTAATGTGCTTCTGATACACTTAGCCCTTCTTCTGGAAAACTCTGCAAAGGGGCCGCACTTGCTGGAGCTGAGCAGCTGTTAGCACTTCAGCGATGTTATTGGTAATAATACAGCGTCAATTCTACGCCTGGTGCCCTTTAAGGATCTGTTTGCAATCCACTCTTTATTTTGATTATAAGACATTATCTGCATTAAACATAATTAGTCATATTATATCATTTGTCAATCTAAGCGCAGTCACTTGACAAGGCAGGATGGAGCTGAATGGAAGCGCAGCACGGTCTGAAGCCCAAGGAGATGAAGGGAGTGGGAACTGGCGCAGACCCAGGGAGGACACGGACTCAGGCATCCCCTGGCCACAGGCTTTTTGTGAGAAGGCTGTCACTTACACAGCCATGCTGTGACTCTTCCTTGTGTCAGAGACTGAACAGGCACACGCAAAATATCATTATCAAACCATGGAAGAGTAATAAAATGATTGCTGAAAATGAAATTATTTATGAGCTTCAGTACCCTCGTAACAGAATAATCAAAATACATAAATATTTGGATATGCTACTGACAGATGGTGTATACTGGAATAATCATACAGAATATGTCAGCTTTCAGAATCAGCTTATTCCAGAGTTGGCATGTTTCAGGGCTTTCTGCTACTAAAATAAGCACCTGGTATTTGATCCTCCAAAAATGTATTTTCACAAACACAAGGGTGTCTTTTGATAGAAAAGATATTGAGCCTGTCACCATCCACACACAGTACCCAAGTAACAGTGTGCTGCCACCAGCTTCCTCTGCTTTGCCTGCCTGTTGGTTGCAAAGGCAGCGGAGGCCTGTCTCGTTAGAGCTGGGGTTGTCAGGACAGAGTGACAGTGCCTTGCCAGAGTGTATCTGTGCTCTGGGTTTGATCCGCACGCTGCCTGCGAGACAAACTGTTTCATTTGCAACCCCAGGAAGAACAATCTGGCTTCTTTTGCCTACACTCCCGTGTCGGCAAGTTTGAAAAAATCAGGGCTTTTGGAGGGCTCCGGTTGGAAATTATTGTTCATTAATAATGATTAAAACAATTACTGTGGACAAATATGTTTATTTGTGTTGGGCATCAATGAAGCAGTAGCCTGTGCCCTGGGCTAAGAAACCCACATGGAGGTAACAGCCCCAGGTGAAGGGAAAGAGAAGAGCAAAAGCCATGTCCATGCGCTGCTCCTCCTGCCCCACACCCAGGACAGTGTGGAACAGGCTGGCACACACATGGGAATGGGGACGGTGTGCCTGCACCTCCACAGGGTTAATAACAAATGGCAGCCTCCTGCCTCCCTGAAGGAGACCCTTCCTCAGGTGGGTGTCCAAGCCATCACTAGCCCAGGACTTCTGCAGGCCATATCCTCACCTCAGAGACTCTGATACACGTTGGCCGTGGCCCTCCCAGGTAGGAATTCCTCTCCACGAGTAACAGTATCTCCAGAAAGCACCACATAACAGGCCGCTTTAGCAGACAGTAAACAGACAAATTTTAAAGATTAATAGGCGTTCATTTATTATGTTACACTCTCTTCAATTTTCCAAGACAATCAAATTGGTAAATTAGAGCCATAATTTTCCACCAATTAATACCAGATGTGACATATTTTGACATTAGAAGAGTAAATGTAAGAGAACTGTCAAATACTTCATACTCCTAATGTAATACTGTCTGAATAGAAAACCTAAAATCCTCTGGCCTCAGACTTATTCTGAAACACAGACACAAAGGATGCTGATGTTTTCAACTACTGCATGTTCACAGGCTGCACACTGTCCCCTCGACAGCCACTAACAACTTTCCCAAATGCATGTTGACTAAAAAGCCCAGCCCCAAAGCAGTATTTATACCTGTAATCCAGCACAGGACATTCTGTCACAACATCAGAGGAGATGCCAATAAAAAGCAAGAGAAAATGTCAAAAACAAATGGGGATTATCGCATGTTTCCAGTGCAGTACAGGACAGGGGTAGTTAGTAAAGCTTTCAGAAAAGAAAATGAAATACAAAAATCTTGTTTTAGTGCTTCTCTGTCCCAACAGTTTCTACACTAGGACACCCTCGCACCAGTTCCAGGCCAGTCTGCAGAATGCCACAGGCCCAGATCAGCTGTATTACAACAGTCTGTGTTAATACAGCTGATCAGAGCTGACCAAGAGGTCAAGGGGACCTGCTTGGCACACATGGACTGGGGCACACACCTGCTCTCCGTGGCCCTCTTGGTTCCCCCAGGCAGGCTGGACCCTACTCCTCAGGACCCAGAAGTGCTGCCAGCACTATTCTGGTATCCAGAGAGGAGACACATGAAGCTCTGGGAGCAATTAAAGCTCATCTCCTCTAAACTCTGATCAGCTACAGTTTCGGAGAGGTGGGAACATACCATAGAATAGCTTTACTTCAATTATCTCCATACCTCCTTTTTCCATATAGTCCCAGGTAGCAAAGATTTTTGATAGGCTGAAGGTGACTTTGTAAAAAAGGAAATATCCCTTTCACACACCACATGTCCCTGCCAGGCCCTCAAGCAAATCTACCTATGAATTTTCCCCATTCCCATTGTGGAGATGAACTGGGATCACACAGTCTATCACCAGTGTCACAGAGCCCTCACTCTGTCAGCTGTCAACCACAACCTCCAGTTATCTCTTCCCAAATGCACCACTCAACAATTTCTGCAGACTTCAGGTTTCACCACACCTTACAATAAACAGGACTGAAAACAGGAGGATGCCTAGAAACAAGAGGTCTTTTCCATCAGTGGTTGCTTTGCAACGTGAGGCAGCAGGCAAAGATCCACCATAATTACAGCCCGTTGGCAAAGTCACTGAAGTAAAATGCGGCCGAGTGAAAATCACTCTCCCTCTTGTACCTCACCATGCTCACAAGGAACGGGCTTCCCACGCACAACCATATGTCATGTTTTGCCAGCACAGCCAGGTAGCTGACAGGTTTCCTAGTGGCCAGACATAACCGGCCAAATCTGGTGCTCAATTCAGCAGTTTTTTTTTCCTTGATTAGAAGACACGGGCTTCGATGCATTTTGACCCAGATTAACTGGCTTCATCAGGCTTCAGAAGAAAGCTGGACTGGAAAGGGGCCCAGTTAAAATTGCAGCGACATTACCAGGAATCTGCAGAAGAGTCCCAGCAGGGTTCTGGATCCAAAGCAGACAGTGCAAAGCTACAATCAGCTGGCACAGAGGAAGACCATCCTGACTGGCCCTACAACATTCATGATGGGATGAAATACAACCCAAGGCTCCAGAGTGATTACACAGCCTGCCCCAGCCTCTGTAGACACTTTCCTGGAAAGATACAAGAATAGGGCTTGAAGTGGAATTGGACCCCAGGCAGAATATCCTCCTTCCAGTCCTTTCCCATAAATAGGCAGTGGGGGGCAGAGGGGAATGGACTTTAAATGGTTTTGCAAGAGGAACCCAAATGAAAGCAAATCAGCTACAACTGAGAAAATCCAATCTACTTAACTGTCCTGCACAGAACTAATTTTGCCTGGTGCAGCTGTGACCTTCACGAACATCAGGTCAGTAGCAGCCTTACTATCTCCAAATGAAGGTAGAAGATAGTCATCCCTGAGGAGGCCTCCCCAATGTCAGAGAGAAAAGAGCTCTTTTATAAAGCACAGCCTCTGGATCAAGAGGCATGTTACAGAAAGATTACACTGCAAATCTAATCCCCTATCCCTAATGCTCAACAATTTGATACATGAACCCGCCTTTCATCAAAGAGCTGCCGATTGCAGTATTGGCCAATCTGAGCAATGGGTAGGGAATGGGGTTGCCAGCTGTGTCAGCCAGCTCAGGCACAGGTGGATGGCCACACCAGCTCCTCCTGGTAAGGAGTCCTTACATACATGTTCATCCAGGTACTCAATGCAGCACATCCGGTCAATGAGTTTTAAAAAGGGTCTTAACATTTTCCATAATGCTGGTACAAACCATCTCCTGATCATCTTGTCTCCAGTTATTTGCAGAATGTCCGTTGAATCTGACCACTTTCAGTCTTTAACGCCCAAACTGACTTTTGACAACCTCATTGACTCCTCCCAGATAGGAGGACACAGCACAGGCCAGCTACAGAAAGAGTCAATATCTATTAACCTTTTCTACCCAAAAGGCAGGCCCACACAAAAGGTGGCTGTGCAGGTCCCACCTGCACAAGGCAGAGGTTCTGGTCAATGGAGCCAGGTGACTTGTACCAGACTATGCTGGCCAGTCAGTGCTGCCCAACTGAGGATGTGTTATTAACACATGCTACTGGTGTCACCCCTCACCTTCCAGTAGGCACCATGCAGGGATAGGTGGTGAGGTTTGCATTTCTAAGCTCAACCGCCAGAAAAAAAAGGATCTTCCTTTCATAATCTTAAATCAGGCATAAGCTCAAAGTAAGACAATATAGAAACATTGCTTTGAAATCAGAATCAGGCACATAAGTTGCAACAAGAAGTTGCTTTAAAGTACTCAGAGCACATGGCCTAAGAAAATGTTTAGTGGCCGTGTCTTCCCTA
This sequence comes from Dicrurus megarhynchus, assembly GCA_013399195.1. Lineage (NCBI taxonomy): Eukaryota > Metazoa > Chordata > Aves > Passeriformes > Dicruridae > Dicrurus > Dicrurus megarhynchus. The sequence goes on from VXAD01010352.1 coordinate 708,324, forward strand.
TAGGAGTGATCTCAGAGTGCACAGAAACTACCTGTGTCACAGACCAATGGTTTTTAACCAGTGAAAATATTGTTATATACTGTGAACCCCATTTAAGTATCTGCAAATAGTAATGGGAGAAGTAAACCTCTTGTCAGGAGGTATAAGTTTGCTATACGAGGAACCCTCATCACCAGTAAAAATTTTTAAGTGGTCCAGAGTGGTAAGAGGTGTAAAACCACTGCTGGAGATGCCTCTGTAATTGGCTATGGGACAGAGATTGACACATATCTCTGCAGCTGAAAAATTCATTGGGATGTTGATAAAATAATTTGGCCAAAGGGAGAAACATGCCAAAAAAGTTTCATCTTATTTTATTCATTCAGTTCCTGTCACTTTAATAGAAATAAAAAGCAGAGTCGATCACACGCTCCATGCCTGCACAGCACATGTAAGCACAGTGCTCACCACCAGCAGTGCTAGGATAGCCGTGACCTTTCTTGTTATCACAACTCATTCTTATCGCACCATTTGTTACCATACGCTCTTTTTGCAGGAGCCTGCACTCCTGCTCTCTGAACATGAATCCCAGACTGTCATCCTGAGAGAGCTGGGCACCTCCAAATCATGGATCTCCTGGCTTTGCCGAGAGATGTGTGCTATCGGATGGCTGGAGGTGAAAGCTGAACTGATTAAAACTAGCACTAATTCACCAATGGAACTACTACAGAAAGCAGTGATCTACATCTTGTCACCTCCAGCATGTCAGGAACCAAATGCAGACAGCATTTAATAAAAGACCAGTTACTGGGTGTACTTCTTATCTGTATTATATAGGGTGTGATGCTCTCTAGCATAATGAGAGCTTCTCCACTTCAGATCTGGGACTCCATGAGTCCTTGTCCACATACACCCCAGACTGACTGCAGTGCTCATTTTATGATATACAAGAGATGTGAACCATTTTTGGACTTTTTCCAAAACAGCAAACTTTTTTTTTTCCCTCTAGCAATCTCTAGTCTGGAATTCCTCTGCTTCTGTCGGAGGAGTTCTTGGTGACTCACATGTGGATTGGGAGCTTTCTCAGCCCACAGCTGAAGGCAAGGGTGTTAAATATTTAATAAAGAGACAGCTTTTCTCCCAAATGTTTTGGATAGCTGCTAAGAGAAACCAAAATACAAAAGGGTTTTAGCTGCTGGAATAAAATATCTTTTTCCCTTTCCAACAACCCAGCTGCCCTCACCTGGGTACTCTCCCTGGTGCTCACAGCTGTCCCCAGCTCCCACTGCTGGTCCATGCCTGCACTCAGGAGGGAACCACACTTCAGCCAGACTCCTGCAGCCTGGCTCGGCTTCAGTCACTCCAACTAGGAGGAGGAGGAATAGTAAAAGTAGTAGAAGTTTTAGCTGTAGTCTAAAAGCTGCTCTGGCCTCAGAAGTGTGGTTCTCCTGGCTGGGCCCAGCTGGTGCTAACAGCTGTTAAGCAGCAGAGATGGTAACAGTGGCAGGGTGTTTGGGGAATTTTACCCTCTAACTGTTGCCACATAGCAAGGCACAGGAGACATGCACCCTCACATGGCCTGACTGGTTTTTAGTAACAGGAAATCAGTGAACATTCAAGAATTTCTACTTTTTAATGTCCAATTAAATAGCAGTATTAAGGAAGTAACTGGACCTTCTTAAGTCCATGCTTTCCAACACCTAATCATCTGCTAACTTTATTCTGTATGACTATTATGTGACTATGTTCTTTATTTCCTTTCCATAATTTCTACCTAGTTAAAATACTGCAAGCTTGAATGCAAAAAAAAATGAAAGGAAGAATCACATTCTTGGACAGTGAATTATAAACTCTGTTTGGTATCTGCCTACAGACACAGCAGGATGAAATCCCTATTTAAGCATCAAACAGGATTTATTTAGGCATTCTGTTATCTCTGTTGAAGTATCAAAACAGCACATACCATTGTGCTGCTAAACCCTATCAGAGTTCCTGCCATATAGGGGTGATAAGAGGTATAGACACTGGGTCAGGATTTGGCCACTGCTAAGCTGAAAGAGAGAAAAGTGCTTTCTCTGTGGCTGTCCTCTAGTTTCATCCTCTGCTTTCAACTCGAGGGTACGCACGATCATCCTCAGTGTTACGTGTAGCAGCTGATGATCTCCACGACCCTGGACTTTTTAATAAAAGTCCTGAAGGTGGTTTGCACCAAGCCATCCATAGCACCAACTTCTACCTCACTGGTTCATTTGCTGGGAATGTGAAAACTGATGAATTTCAACTTGTGCAGCCATGAGCAAGGACCTGTCAGTAGGGAACCCTGGGCTTCGGGCTGGACTGTCACCTGAAACGTGCTGTTATAAAGGTTACCTCTGGCATTTATCATCCGCAGGGTGACAGGCAGGACTCGTCTGCTTTGGTGAACCTTCTTCCAAGCCAGTGGCACTGCACAGATGCAATCAGCGTGTCCTGCATTGTTCCAAAGCTGTCAACATCTGTCAGGAATAGTAAATTTTACTTTATCTTGTTTAGGTGGAATGGGTTTTCCATAAAAAATTATGTAAATAATGCTAAGAATAATAAAGAAAATTAGTTTAAACAGCATGGCAGCAATTAGCCACAGTTCTTACAGGGACTGGACAAGCACCACAGCACCGCACAGCTACCAGCTGCAGCCCCAGCCCGGCCATCCAGGGCAGGAGGGTGGAGAAGAAGGCTGCATGGCTGTACCAGGTAAATTGTAGGACAGCACCCATAAATACAATAACACTTCCTACTGGAACTCACATTTTAAGACTGAAACTTCATGCCAACTTGAGCCAAAAAAAAAAAAAGAAAGCCAAAATATGAAGAAACCAACTTGAAAGCTTGTTACTGATACAAACCAAACAGAGGAATAATGACTAACTCAGAAACATCAAGTACATCAAGGCAATGTCTGCCCTTCACTGTACCTCACATAAATACACAGTCCTTTCTACCCACTTTGATGGCCACTTCAAACGAATCAAGCTCTCTGAGATATTTCACAAGACTAAAATCACAAATTCTGATTTTGCTTATGCCTTGCTTCTGCTGCCTAGAGTCTCCCCATCTTGTTTCAGTACATGTAACTGCAAGCAGAATGGGACCAGGATTTCCTGCCCCATGGTGAGCACTAGCACTGAGTGGGTCAGCAAAGATGGTCAGCAGCTCCTAAGAGAGAGGTGGGCTCTTGCCCATCAGTAACCAGCAGACAGTAGCTCAATATCTGCAGTTATAATCATGGGAACAGTCAACAGGCCACATACATGTGCAATTCCTTGTATTTAAGGATCTGTATGTATGAATGGTTCACCTTTCTATAACCTCTCCAAAGACTAAAATAACAGAATTTCCCCTCCTTGCCCCCCGACCCCGCCAAACCTCTAATTTTTGCCCGCTTGACTCAGAGAAGGAGACTTTGCTTGCAATATCTTCAAATATTAATAGTGAACTGCCAAGGCACATTTCTTACTGTGATGCACTTGTATAGCTCTGAGTAATTCCCACTGGCATTAATGAGAATGGCTTATATAAATCTCTTTGCCTCATCCCATAATCACGATCATGGCTTTAAAGAGGGCAATATGCAATTCCTGTGTCTCCCCACTACAGGACAGGACAGTTCCCATATTCAAGTTCTCTGTACATCCCAGGGTAGCCAAGCCACACCAGTCAAACACCACATTAGAGCATCACCCCACACCTACACCCCTCATGGAGCTAAATTGGAATCACTTTCCTAAGGAAAGTATTTTCCTTGCCTGGATGTAGTACATTGTTTGAGCCATTCTGAGCAGGTGGTTCTGCTTTGGGAATTTAAATTCCTGCTGGAAGGAAGAGCACAAAAATGCTGATTTTTGTTTACTGTAACATCTCATTATAGCAGTTACCATTATTATAATCTCATGGGCCCCTTTCCCTGCCAGGAGAGTTTAGAGGGCTTTTTGGTGAAGGAAAACCTTCTATCTCACAGGGACTACCTTAACTCAAAGTGTTCATCTGAGGGCAATTCAAAGAGGGGAGACAGCATTTGGTACCAGCAGGTGAGTGCCCAGATCTCAGGGGCTTGTGGGAGCAGCTGGCTCTTTCCCCACGTAGAGAACTTCCTCAAGCCATCCCGGGAAGCCTCTCTGAGGGCAAGTTTTCCCAGGTACCACTGGGATGCTGCAGCTCTGCACTGCCAAGCAGATATGCCTGTCTAATTCTGAAACAACTCCATTCTTGCACTGCAACAATGCCAGCTCATCCAAGTCCAACTAAACCCCCCAAGAATGATTCACAGCAAACTGAACCATATTTACTTTCAGTTCATTATCACACTCACAACTGGTAATTTTGGAAATTTTATATTCTGAGTTCAGCAGCAGGTTACAGGCTACACACCTCTTGCTACTGTACATGCCTGAGAGAGATGTCTTTCGCTTTTCTTGGTCCCCCTCCCTGTTCTGCCCCCTCAGAGGGGAATTAAGGCAGCAGAGAACTTTAAAAGCTCTGATGGTATCCACACCACAAAATCCTAAGTAACACACAAACCAGAGGAAAAGCCATCTTTAACCTGCTGGACCAGTCCCAGGATAAATGTTTGCTCTAGGCAAGGACAAGACAAGTAGGTTCTTTAGTATTTTTTGTTTAATATCCTTTTAACATGAGCCTGGACTGGTGCACAAATGAGCACAACTGCTCAAATGAGTCATACTTCTTTTTTAGGGCCTTGTTCTGGCAAAACTCCCACTGAGCTCAGCAGGGGTTTGGCAGAGTGGGAAATGAGGAGCAGCCCAGGACCCAGATCTGTGGAATGGGTACATGAGTGCAGGGCAGCATTTGATTAAATACATCCAAGTTCTAAAACCTGTGAATATTTGTAATCTTCACAAATGGCAAAACAATACAATTCAAACCAAAATGTTCAGAGACAAGACAAAACCGGTGCTGAGAAGCCAGATTGCATCGTTATCAGTTCTTAAAGCTCATGGTACCTTAAGTGCATTTAAAGGATCATAACTATTACAGCCCAATTACCACTGGAACCCCAGAGCAGGTGCACTCATCTAAACGAAAGCCTCAGAGAAAGCAATTCAAACTGAAATTGCTACAGGATTTCCGAAGTGTGAAAGGGACTTGTTGAGAGTAATTAAAGGCTCCAGGATGCAAAATAAAAAGGACATATCCTATCCAGACACACAGGAAAGAAAGCACCATCTCCAGATCCTCATGGCAGGAGGCGAGCTCCCCAGCAGCCGAGTGGGCACCCACAGAGGGCCAGGGCAGCCAGGCCAGTGGGGGAAGCAGGGGAATCTGTCTGCGCGAACCCTGCTTGATACCATGCAGTTATCACGGATGCAATTAATGTGACAATTACTGGCTAATGTGCATGCTATCTCCAGGTAAACATGGTCACCACCACAGGCTGGCATGGCCAAGGGAAGACCTCAGCAGGCAAAGGAGGGTGGTGGCTTGTAGGGAGATCACAGCCACAAATTTAGGGTAAGACACTTTGGTGTTATCAGCTGAAAGCACCAGGAGGTTTTGGGGAATGCAGAAACCAGCAGCAGAACAAAACATACAGCAGTGCTGAGTCACACGCTAAACTGGAATCAAAAAGAACCCAAACAACACCTCCCCAAGCATACACAGAAAATAGAACATAACAAAGAAAGGCAATAGAAAGGAACAGCCTTCCCAAGATGTGCTGCAGATTCAGGTAGGATCCAAACAACCCTGAGCCCACCATGGGAGATGCTCCCTGTGGCAGATAAAGATGAGAAATGCAGGATTGCTAATTGGGTTATGATATTTCTAATCTTCCTTCTGTTAAAGAAGTGCTGCTGTAGGATGGTCTCAGGCTCTGGCTATCTCTGAAGGGAAAAAAAGCCATGCAAGTCAGAAGACTAGCAGTTCCAAGGTTATTCCGAGGAGACTGCTTGAATTCCAGGGTACAGCCGGCAGGGAAGGGCTCCAAGGAGCAGAGGAGCAGCAAGGTGGTATCCACTGGGGCATTGCACACCAAATGTTCTCTCTGCTTTGGGTCACACCACAGGAACTACGGCCTTGGTCCCCTCCCCTGCCCCAGGAGCCACAGCTAGGAAAGCAAGCCAAGGAAACCACAAGCAAAACCAGCATTTCACATATTTCCCCCCTTTTCAAGAGCCTGTCACATGCTATCTTGGGATTTTCGCAGTCCACAATGATGCGTGGGCACTCCAGCTTAATCCCAAAAGTCGAAAAGAAACTTAAACATTGGAATAAATAAATAACAATGCTACCCTGCAGAGGGTATTAAAGCATTAATTTCAACAGACAGATGGTGTGGAGGGAGAAGGGCTATGTACAGAAGAGTGGAACCAGGAGCTGGATGTGAATTCTTGACCCTGACATTTCTATACAGTGAAGTATCTCTCCTTCCCATTAAAATTGAAGGAAAAAAACCCAACAGACAAACAAAACCAAAACAAAAAACACCAAACCCCACAGCCCACAAAAACCAAAACAAAACATAAAAACCCGAACAAACAAACAAACCCACAAAAAAGCTCCAAACCCAAAACCCACCTTGCACCTTCCATTCGTAGCAGTAACAGGGCTAGAAAAATGGTACCACTGACAAGCAGGAGCACAAGGTTTGCCACAAGCCGATAAATGAGATCTTTCAGAGGAGGTGCTGCAGTGGTAGGTTGTTTCCTACTGCCCAAACCCACCCAAAAGCCCCCACTGTGTTTTGCCAGCCCCACACCCCTGGCGGTGCCACGCTCCAGGGCGGAATGCCAGGGCCCAAGGTACTAAGCAGGAAGGGGCAGCGCACCCAGCACTATCTCCTTCTCCTACGGATCAGCTGAGTTCACGTGCCATCTGACCAGACAATACACAGCAGTAAGGAAAAATTATGGGCACATGCCTAGATCTCTGACTGCCATAAATTTTTAATTTTATTGCAGTAATATGTCACAACAGTGATCTGCCTGCCGCTATTCCATATTGTGGCACAATCCCATCAGATCTCAAAACCCAAAGGAGGCAGCACAGGGCACGGGTAGGAGGTGTGTGTCCTGCCTCCAGCGCTCAGCCCCCGCACTGGCCTCAATCCTGCACCCCAAAACCAGGTCAGGGGGATGGTGTGCATGAGGATGCACTGCCCAAGTGAGGTCCTCTGCCCAAGGCAGCTGCCTTTTCCACCACCTTGTCTGCCTCATACCCTGGCTCATACACCAGAAGTCATGTTACTCCCATGGCACTGCTTCTCCCTGGTCTCCCATGTCTCCTCCTCACCCTGCAGCCCCCTGGCCCGGAGAAGACAGGGCAGTGCTAGTGCCAGCCTGGGAGCAGTGGGGAGTTGAAAACTAGTTTTGCCAACAGTGCAGAAATAACTGGATTCATCTCTGGGCATATGGCGGTATCTTCAGGGAGAGAGGAAGCCACTGCTGGCCTCCTTGCCAAATTCCTAGTATTTATGGAGTATTTACATGTTGTGCATCTCAGGTTTCTCTTCTCCCTCTGGCTGCTTGCTGTGGCAGGATGACGCAGCCCGGCCGGCAGGGGCCAAAGATATCCTGCCCACAGCCCTTGCCATGCTAACTACAGACAGCCAGTTTCAGCTATCTCAGCCTACAACAGTTTTCTCACAGATTTAAGTGGAATAGCCAACAAAAAATCAGCCCCTTTTAATGCATCCATAAAACACTACAGCCTCCCTCTTGAGACCACAACAGAGTCCAAGGAGTTTAGGAGAGAAAGAGCCCACCAGAGAGATGGGTTTCTCATCTCTGTTCAGGGACTGCTCTGAAGAACTGTGAAGGACACAAGCTTGAAAGCGTAGGTAAGTATTTTTAACATAGGAAAGATGTTTTCCAAGAGGTGCCAGCCTCACTTTTTAAGTGAGCAGGGAAAATCTACCAGCCAAATGACCTCTGGTGCTGGATAGCCCCCACTTCCACTAAAAAAATATATCACCCCTGCTCTCAGAAAGGAAGCAGAAAAGATAAAAACAAAAAGGAGTAGACAAACTCACTGACTGCCTGGGCCCGGAGGCTGGGGAACCAGCAGAGATTTCTTACAGATCCTAACTTGGATTTGGGCTTCACCAGAAGAAGGACTTGCCCAGCCACCCCACGCGGTGGCTCATGCCCAGCAGGAAGGGGCTGTGCAGGCCGGAGGGCAGCCGAAAGGAGCTGCAGCTGACACCAGCCAGGAGGAAGGCTCAGCTTCAGCAACACAACCCTTGACTTCCTTTCAGGTGATGTTCACACAAAGAGATTGGTTGCACTGTAAAATTACTCTTCCAACTTGCAGCCCTGTGTTGAAACACAAACATTAAAAATAACACTCTTGAAATGCTCAAAACCTCAAGTGAGGCACAAGCAGCCTCTGGCATCATCAGATGAAGAACCATGACCACAGGTCGCTCCATGGGAAGACAATGAGAAGCCAGCAAGCACACGGCACCTGGAGGCACTTCCTCGACCCGAAGCTCCCTGTGTGAGCCGCCGTCAGCCACAGACTCCATCTGCCCGGCTGCCCAGCCCCAGGACCCAGACCTGTCACACAGCCACAGTTTCAGACATGAAGACATCACAGCTTAGTACCTTCCAGACAAAATGAACGCTGCCGTGTTGATGTAACCATTGGCAAGCACAACTACGTTTACTTTGAACTGAAAAAAATCACTTGCATTCCCAAACTGAAGCCAAGAGCAATTCTGCCAATATATCCAGAAAAGGGATAGTCTTATGTCTCCTAGATATTTCCAGAAGATATTATAGAGGAGTTGGATCTCCATTAAAGTGTGACAACAGCATAAAAATATATCACAATGATAAATATATATATCTATATATCTTCTCAATAGTACATTTTTGAAAAGAAGCCAGCTGGCATACAAATAGGTGATGTATTGAACAGGTTACAAACAAATACATGTTCTAACAAAAATGTTTGCAACTTTTTCCACTGAGCATTTAAAATATATTGACAGCAATAATTACAATGTTCTTTGAATACTCAACAAAGAGACGGCAGCATTTCAAAACACCCACTTTCCAAAGACTGCATATAAGTTTGTGTGCCAGTAAGCTATGTTGCAGCAACAACTACATATTTTTTCATATAGATACACACTTACAATAAGTATTAATTTATATTCATAAATACATATACTTTATACATGTATTTTATATACACATAAAATACACATATATAGGAACAAGTCTTATTTAAAGTTAAGAAGTAGAATTCCATCATGTCAGAAATAAAACAAATTACAGATTAAATTCAAAAGTCATGAATGTGCCTGACATAAGAATGGAAAAATCTTCTGCTCCAGGCCTTTCTTTTGCATTAAAATCTGCACATGGTCTGTGGTACCAGTTTGTTTTAAATTTTCACTAATTGTTTCCACAAATTGCATTTCACTCTTGCTATCACAATCTGAAGATCAATCTGGCTGACAAAGGTGATGAGAAGTTAGTGAAGAACTACCTCTCCTAAGCTCCTTTCAGCAGGGTGGCAGTGGAGACTTCAAAGCTCCATGAAGCCTCAACATTCACAGGGCAGCTGGTACAGTTCAGTAAATATAATAAACTTCTTTATGTATTTCCTTTTGTTTCAGTTACAGCCCAGAAGAAAGTGTCTTTTCCAACACAAAATCTTCTAAACCACCAGAGGGAATTTCAGCAAAACTACTCTTTTTTTTCCAGACATGTTTTTCCTCATCTACGCTTCACAGAAATCCTCAGCTTCCCAAAGAGAATCAGAAGTTATTCTTAGGAGTCTTCATGAACTACTCATAGATGCCTTCACATACTGATCCCTCTTTCCATCACAGACCCTCCCTGTCCCCTCCCTCATCTGTAGGCTGACTGAGGAAAGAGAGGGAGATAGGGCAGCTTCAGCCGCCAGCCAGTCTCAGCATCAAGTAACCCTCCTCCATGCAGATCTAACACTCTCCCATCTACATCAGAGCACAGCTACCTTGCCTCCACCCCCAGCTGGGATGGTGGAGATTTCAGATGTGCAATGACTAGCAAAGAGGGACAGCTACCAGGGAACACACAGAGGAAATGCAAAACTTCCCCCCCACCTGGGTTTAATTCCAACCTCTGCAACATCCTACAGCCAACAGAAATAGCCTAGAAGCTGCTAAATTCTAGCATGGGTACTACAGACTTCTCTGGAGCAGGGAAAATGAATTAAGCGGTCCCTCTTTCTCTTCCTTGCAGCAGATCTCTACGGATGTTCATGAAAATCTGCAAATGATTCAGACAGCAGCGTTCACCAGCAAGATCAGCTCTGCCAATTATTCCTATACTTATCTATTAAATTTAAGAAACCTCTGAGAGGCTGGGACTGTCGCAGACTCGGAGACTAAATTAATTCACCAAGTAGAAAAGTTTTTAGGAAACCCTTGCCACGGAGTGCTGACTTGAAACCTCACTGGAGACAGACTGTGGGCTCCACCAGCAAGAGCAGAATTCTAGCAGACCTGTGTATTTTCCACAATGGAGCATGGCACAATTAGCAGCATTAATGGACAGACTGTTCATTTAATTCAGTTTTTTGTTCCACAAATAAAGTCCTCTGTCTGTTTTTTATTTGGTTTTATAAATTAACCTCTTTCTTTTCTCATTAAGTAAACAATGAATGAAGGATTACTCTGTGGGAAAGATGCAAGTGCAAAGGGCAGCGGTTTTATACTGCTGCAGCTATTTCCTTTCATGCTTCCAAATAACTCTGCTCTAGAAGGCAGAAAATCATTGACGTCTAATCATTTATTTAGTAAGATACACTGTTTTCTTTTAGCTTAGGGAAACTTGTGGCTGGAAAGCAACGCTGAGAGTTGGTCTCTTAATGAATGGCCCTCGGTCCTTCAAACGGTGATGGAGAAGCTGTTTGCGTGCACTGGACATCAAGCAGTGGTGCAGCACAGGGAAGGACAGGCCATGGCCTGGTGCACTTTGCTATTTGGACCTGAAGTTCCTGTCAGTCTCATCACAGGGTTTTCCATCTTCACTGTACCTCTGGTGCTAGGCAGTCGCACAGCTGAGGATCCCAGAGGGCTGGCTGAGCCACAGCTAACTCAGAGGTGGACTTTTCCAAGGGACACTTCACTGCTGGTTTGTTTGCCTCAAGGGCACATTCTTCTGTTCTAACTGCCCCCCCCCCCCCCCCCCACTTTCCCTGTATGGGTGGTAAAACAGTCACATGCTGGGATCTTGCTGAGAAAAGCTAAGCTTTACAGCAATAAAACCAATTTTTGTCCTTCATTTCTCCCCTTTTAAAGCACAACAGCAGGTTGACAGAAACAGCCATTCGCCTCTGCTCAGTGCTGGTGGGACAACCTCAGAGCACTGGGTGCAGACACAGGGAAGTACTGGAACAAGACCTGTGGAGGGCTGCTATGGTCAGGGGGCTGCAGGACAGGACATGCACGGAGAGGCTGACAGAGCAGGGCTTCTTCAGTCAAAATAAGACAAGGCTCCAGGGAGAGCTGTCTACAACCACCTGGGTATGCGAGGGTGTAAGAGGCTGAGGGGATTTCCCTTGGAGGACTACAGGAACAGGGCAAGAGACAACAGGCACAAGCTGAGCATAGAAAGTTTCAGCTGGATTATGAACAAAAAAACCCCAACAAAACTACAATGAGGGTAGTGAAGTGTTTGAGATGAGCCAGAGAGGCTGTGAAATCTCCATCTGGGAGCAGCTGGCTTTTGTTGGCCCTTAGCAGGCTGTTGGACCACCAGCAGTCCTTTCTGGTGTAGATTATTACTCTGTAATGCTGTGATGCTGCAGTCAGGTTTTGGAAACAAGGAAGGTTCCGGCACTACATGCACAAGCAGATCTGGCTCAGTCAAAGCTAAAAACAGTAGCCAAAGAGCAGTTATCTCCTCTGCCTTTTCAAAATCTCTCTTCAAAATGCAACAAACCTGAAGATGTTTACAGAATCTGTGAACTTACCCTTGGCCACTGCTGAAGGCTCTTGGCACTGGTACAGCCCTCGTAATGGAGTACCTTATGCCGCTATTGCCAATGGGGTGCACTGCATCACACCTGAGTACACAACTTCTCTTTTCATCTCACCAGCAGGAAAAGCCTTGGTGTGACATAGATTGCACCCATGTGCACCTATGGTGAGCAAGTAATGTGAGTTTGTGCGGTCAAGAAGAGCCTCTAAAGTAACATAGCCATGGATGGGTATGCCTCTGTGTTCTCATTTCACTGCGCCCTTTGCTGCTGCAGCCTGCTTTATGTCTGGAGGTGCTAACAGAGAACTGCAAGCCAGTCTCACCAGTATGGACCCTGCTCCATATTCAGGCTAAACCCTACTGCCAAGTCTGGTTCCTGTGATACAGATGTAGGGCATCTTCAAAACCTCCAATGGACAAAGGTTAATGAGAAAACATACTGGAGACCTCACAGATACACAACCAAAGACAGAAATTTAACCAGTGCCCAGTCCACATTTCTCTTAGGCCTTCCACAGCACTGAGGATGAAGAGTCATTTCCTATCAGCAGCCTCCTCCATGAGGTTCCTCTAACAGCTGCTCTGCTGAGCCATGGACCACCACCACTGTCAGATGGAGGCCGTGGGATCCTGCAGGCAAACTACTTCTTCCCTAGGAAAGACCCATTTCTCCAGAGGCCAGCACACTGAAAGGTTTCTCATAAACCTTCTGCTTTCCAGGCTGGGCAACAGCTCTGTGCTGCGTTCCTCTCCAGATGCACAAAAACTTTCTTATTTAATTAGATTTAAAGCAATTTTGGAATTTTGTTTCAGTAGGGACAATTAACCAAGAGCACTGTATCCTACTGCCCTCGTTCCCACTTCATCAATCTTCGTGTCACCCAGAAATTTTATCAGAAATAATTTTATATTTACTTCCATATCACTGCCAAAAATGATGAATAGCATGAGGGTTCTGACTGATCCCTGCAGAGTTACATTAAAAAATGTTCACATTCAGTAAAGATTCCCTATTGACAACTACTTTTTGAGCTCTGTCAGTTACCTGGTTCTTAATACATTTAAGATATGCTTCAGTAAAAGTGTATAGTACTAATATTTTAATAATAATGTCATGTGGAATAAAATCAAACGCCTTACAGAAGTTAAAGTATATTTTATCTACACAGTTATCCCCCAAACTTGCAATCTTATCAGATAAATCAGGTTTGTTTGACAAGACATACTCTCCAAAAAAGAATGTTGAATGGCATTAATTATATTCCCTACCTTTAATTCTCTAAATCCTCTCTCAGTTCTATTCTTTTGCCTGGGATTGATGTCAGGCTAAGCTGCTGGCAGTTACCCGGGATCTTCCTCTTGTGCACATTTGCTCATTGTGAATTTCCAAGAGGCTTAAGAAGTTAACAGAAGCAGACCAGAGATCTTCTGTATCAACTTATTTTAGGATTTTTGACCGTAAGTTATCTACACTCAGTCACCAGAAAACATTTAAGCACTACCTCACTTCACCATATTGCAGAGACTGAACTGCGGGTGCTGTGACACAACACGTGGCTCTCCCTGGGCTTTACCAAGCACAGCAGGGTCAGTCCATGGACAGAGACTGACCAGACAAAGAATGACCAGCTGAAGACCAAGAAGGCACAGATGAGTTTGGTGGAAAAAGGACAGCGCTCCAAGAAGTCTGCTCACACTGAGCAGGTCCCTTCATTTTAAGGAATGCTGGGCCTTGCTCCCAACCCCTCCCTGTCAGTCAACTCAGTCTGCAGCCAGGCTTATATTTCACACCGACACTAAACTATCCCACAGAAATCCTTCTGAATTCTTTCTGGGAAAGAAAATATTGCCATCAACTTCGGGTAGGAAACTCCACCCCGTTCTACCAGATGGTGACCTTGCTGCAACTTTTTGTGGTTTATCACCTCTCATTCAGCAGTAGCCATGCAATCTACCAGGCGTGAAGCCTTCAGTGCTATGGAGACTGCCACAAAATGTCCCGGTGCACGTCTTCAGCAATGCAAGACGTGGCTGGCCCAGACGCTTTGTACCACCCAACTGTGTCAAATCCAGACCTGTGTCTTCAAGTCACCACGTCCACACAGAACAGGTCCAAACTGTCTACAGTATCTCCAGCAGTGCCCAACTGATGACTGTGATCAGCAGTTTGAGTCTTCAAGCACAGCAGAGCTTTCTATTGAGTTGGGAAAGCAGTGCAGGAAACAGCACTTCCCTGGGAGCTGGACTGAGTCTGGGGCTAACGTCACAGGAATTAAGGGAATCTTATCGAGTAAGACATAAAACAATACACAAAATTCTCCTACCACAACAGATCCTAGTAGTGCATCTTCAAAAAGGACCTGACAGATCAATGCATTTTGCTGAAAAGCCCTCCTCTGCTGAAGGATAATTCGTCTGACATAAGGAGGTGTTGCTCCAGGTAGCTGGGACACACTCCAGAGAAGGAGCTTTACAAATACCATCCAAGACAACACAGAACCAGTGTGTTTGCTCCAGTCAGTGTTGTTAAAACAGGAGAAAATTACATGTTTAAATAAAACTCCTCTAGCAGGAGGTACAGCAGCACATCAGTGAGAAGCATTAAACACACTTATTCCACTTCACCCATTAACTATTTTTAATTTTTAAGCAAGTTATTAGAGCTACTATAATATTATAAATATTGAATTACTCATTCAAAAAGATTAAATGGTCTCAAAAAAGAGAAGATATTCTTGTTGCTGCTTTAGTGGTTCTTTGTGATCAGCTACCTTGCTCCTCTACCCTTCCACACTTCTCTAGGACACTGTCATGGATTGTACTGGGTGCCCTCAATTCCTTTTCATCCTACAGGACAGGAGAAATACCCAGCAGAATCAAGCAGAATCAAGCTCTGAACATATCCTATAAAAGGATGCTGTGAGCCTGTTTTGGTGTTACACCTGTGACCTGCATCACATAATCCAAGATGCTGCAAAGTGCTGACGTCTGCCTATCGCTGCATGGGTCACCTGGGCTCCAGGGGAGAGGCAGGGCAGCATTCCCAGAGGCAATCATCTGGGCAGAAGCACTCCTTTGGGTGAGCCAGTTTGTACCCTGAGTGCTCATTTCTTTCTGGGGACTATGAAGGCATGCTGCCTGCCTGCCTGGGTGCGTGCACCCACACCCACCCGCCAGGTGAGTCCCACCGCACAGGACAGAGAGCCGGGCTGGAACACTTCCAACATCTGTAATAAAGGCTCTAAGCCAACCATTTACCTGCACCTACTACAAGGTAGTTTCTTACCATATAAACCCATTTAAGATGGGAAACGGTCCTTTTTGGTTTGTGTTTATAGAACATGGAGTAAAGGCAGGGTGATAGGTCATAACCAGGTTCACCAGGAGTCTTCACAGTACAGATTAATGACGTACTTGTTAGGACCGGCACTGGTAAGGGTGAGCGTACTTCCCCGCCCAGACCCTGACTGCCATTCTTTCCTGTATGCAACTTACAGCACATTTCCATTTGACTCCTCAGTGAAAGCAGAAAAAAAAGAGTTGATTTAACCATGGGAAGGAAAGTCTTTCTTTGACCTTTCCTGAAAAGGGAACCCATAAGCAGCAAATCATTATCTCTGTCAAAAGGAGTGGGACCCACACCTGCTGAATTTGGCTAAAGAGATGACAAGACACAAATCTCATAATTAGGAATGAACATGACAAGAGTTGTGCTCAGACTGGGACATGAACCACTTGTTCCCCGACACACTTTCAGCTGCAAGAAATGTTTCTCCCCAACAACCCGTGAATCACTCAATTAAAATCTTAATATGTAGCATTTTGCTGTTATCCAGGCTCCTGTCTGGTAAACAAGATGTTAGTTTTCCATAGTCCCTATTCGTTTCCCAACAAATAAGCACACCAGCATTCTGAAAACATTCCTTCTTTTGAACTTCAGGCATCCAATGCCCCACTTCCAGCTCCTTTCCTCTGCCACCCTGTACACAGTCATTTTAGAAACAGCACAAACAAAACCAACAGCTGTCATTGAACAAAGCTCCACCATCCAGGTGATGGAAGTTATCAATCTAGAGTTGAAGGACTTTAACAAAATGAGTAAGAAAGAATCCTTGCAAGGTGGAAGAACAAAGAGACAGAACAGCAGCTTTTCAATCAAGAGCCACACTATATGCTTCCGGAAATAACAAGTTCAATAGCCAGTTGATAAATAGCTTGCCACCAGAAAGTGCATTTGAAATGACACATAATTGCCACATACATAAGCCCAGAGTAAGCAAGAGCCATGCTGCCCTCCCACATGCAGCTCAGGGCTGCTGTGAGTTCTCCCTGCCTGCCTGTACAAATACCATCTCTCAGACGCAGTCCCTGCTCCCCTAAGGTCAGGAGTACACGGACCGAGTCATCCCAGGACACAGGTGCAAGAAACAGCTTCACAGCAGCTGCATGCCCACAAACAGCTGCGCCAGGAGGGGCAATGGAGGGAGCAACACAGATGAAGCAGAGCAGTGTTTCTTGGGTTGGGGCAAATTTTTCTCAGTTTAAGAGGCTGCAAAATTTTTTCCCTTTAGGAGAACTGGTGCTTTCTCTGGTAACCCCTTTTATGTTTCCATGCGCTAATTTGCAGTGGTCAAAGAACCTGATGCAACAGAACCTATGCCAGCATAGCCCTTTTTGCCTTCCTCAGACTCCCAGGTCCTGCACTCTCAACATCACTCACACAGGTCCGGATTCCAGCAGAACACACACTCAAGTTTCAACCTGTCAAGAAGTTCATTAGTTTCAACAGGCCTATAAAAAGATTTAAAGTCAAGTACATTCGCAACTGCTTTCCTGAATCAAACCCTAAGTAAAAAGCTTGTCAACATAAATAAAGGCACCAGACGCAGACCATGAAAGATATCCATGATTACACAGGTAGGATTTTGTGTGAGCTTTTCAGCAGGATTTAGTTCAACCATTGTAAATGTGCAAGAATTTTAAATTCATCCTTGAGAACAAGACTGACACATCTTCTAAAGGAATTCAAATAGTGAATAAATACATCCTATAATATTTAAATATTCCATATAATTAAGGAGACAACATCAAGTCCTATTTGGCACCAAAATGTTGGCTTTGCATGACACTCTTCAAAGAGCCCTCAGATTCCTCCAAAGGCTTTTTAGGCTGCAACCCAACAGTGCCTGACCCACTGTGTGTGTGGCCAGGTGTCCTAATCTGGTCAACCTCAGGACTGGGAAGCACAGCCAATGTGGAGGTCAGACCTGGCCATGACAGCTGAGCCCAATTCAGGAACAAAAGAAACTACCAAAGAGAGAGAGGTCAGTGACACATAAAGCATTTGCTGAGCTCCTACAGCCCATGGTTTTGTTTGTTACTACAGATAAGGACCTTTCTGAAAAGGAGGGAGAGATTCTGCTGGCAATATGGCTTTAGGAGCTGATGGAGGGGAAGCGAAATACCATCAACGTGAACGAGCTCACAGCACCTGCTCCCAAACCAACATGATGAAGTCAACCAAATTAACAGTTTTAATGAGGATGGCACGAGAGCCAACCATTGAGAGAGGCAACATGCCCCCAGCAGCTGAGCCCGTGCCCATCCCCTGCGTGCGCAGCGGATGCGGTGCCGTGAATATATTGTAGCTCAGCTAAAAGCGGAGCGGGTGGCAGGACATCCATCTTCCTCCGGGAAGGTTGCTGGGCAACTGGCAAGCTTTCGGCTGGGCACTGACGTCTGCGCGCACACACGCACCTCCTCCATCTCTTGCAACTAACTTGATTTTGATGGATTAATACAAGATGAAAATCTACTGAGCTTTTCTCTCTCTCCCCGACACACAGGGTTCATTAAGATACAAAGGAAAATATGATAAAGCATCGACTTATAATGCATGCAGAAGATCATGCAAAGGACAACCAATGCAGGCACTAATGATATCCATGTTCTCAACTGATCCCTTATTTCATGGTAGAGAAAAATATATTTAGTTTGTAAAAATCTCATTAAAATAATAGTAATAAGGCGTAACACACCCAAACTGTGATTCTCTTGCATTCCTTTCTCTTTTACATCCTTCAGAAATGCTGTCTATTTTTTCAGTGCTCCTTGTCGTACAATGTTTTAAGATTATTTCCCCTCACCTGCTGGAGACACACCACTGGGACACAGAAGTTCCCTCTAATCCCATCCAGCCAGGCATTTATACCACTCTTATTAGCTTGGTATCCCAGTACCCTACTGAGCTGCATTATCATTAATTGTTTCTCAAGTGTTAGCCACAGGCTCAGCTTTACACAGTACAAAGCAAAGATGCGATCCCTGCCCCGAGGACTTTTACATGCTAAACAGATGGTTAATGACAGCAGTGTAATGACAGCCTTTGGACTGGTAGGGGATAACATTTATGGAACAGGGAATAAATTAGCTGGGATTCATGACAAACTGCACTTGCTTTTCCTGGAGAAAATCTGGGGGAGACTGTTTTCCGTGATAACCTGGAAATGTCTACTGGGCTTGAGATCCAAAAAAATCATAACCTCAGTATTTTTTGCAAATGGAAAGCTTTATTCTAACAGAAATTTTTTACTGAAAAACTGATCAACCTTCTTTCACCAAACACACACAGGGTGTTTTGTCAGAAAGGAAGAAAATTTTAACTAAACAAAAAATATTAATGTTAAAAAAATAAAACATAAAATGTTTTAGTAACCCCTGAGTTTAAAAAAGTTCTTTAAAAAAATATGAAAAGGCAAAATGGAAAATAACTTTAGTGCTGAATAGGAATCAGAGGTTAAGGTGTCAGGCCATGCCACTGGGTGAATGCTGTGCCGAGGATACAGGCACACACAAGGCTTTGGGCAGGTACAAATAAAGAGCTGAGCACAACACAGTAGCTTTAAGGACAAGAAACTCAGACCTGCAAGGCCGGTGAAGGAAACTGACGAAGATGCCCCTCCACACATGCATTATTTATTTCTCCAAGATCAGCATCACTTGCAGTGCAAGCTCCCCCAGGCAGGGTGGTGGGTGTTCATGTCCCCAGGAAGCAGCAGGGACAGTACTGCTGGGGGGACATGAACACCCACCACCCAGGCTGGGACCACCAGTGGGACAGGGCTGCAGGCTGCTGGGGGGCATCTCCCACTGCCTGCCTGACAGCAGGGTGTTGAGCTCAACTAACTCACTCCAATTAACTGGGGCATCTCTTGTGCTCCTAACATCTGCCTGAGACAGGGCTCAAAACATCATTTCTGCACTCCCAGCCAGCAGATGCTATTGGTTTCAATATTCATATGAGAGGATGGATAGCTCAGAGAGCACAAACCCAACTTCTGAAGTGTCCCATGCTCAGTGATGCACGTGGGTGGGACAAGCAAGGCCAGGGACAGCTTGAAATCTTCTGATGTGACAGAATTCAGCCTGTTGTGTTTTACTGCTACTGACATTGGTGTTCGTATCTTCAGTGCTAGAAAGCTGCTCATAATTTGGGTAACACACTGGATGATGTACAGGGTATTTCTGTATGATGTCTACAAGTCTGTTCTCAATTTTACAGTATAAGCACATAAAAATATTTTTTCTACTCTGTTTTGCAGTGTAATGCATGGTTGTTTTTTTTTTCTCTCAGCCTTACTGTGACCTTCTGGTGTTGGGCAGGCTGCACCAAAGAGACTTCCCCACACACCAGTCCTTTCCTGCATTCTAGAAACACATTTCCAGTTTTTCACTTGACAATAACTCACTCTGAATTCCCCCGTGAACTTCACAGATCTTTAGAGGAGCTGTGACTACAGAAAAGGCTTCTCTTGGATGGTGGAAGATGTAGATGCAGCCACCTTTCAGTTTCATTTCCCAGTTCTCGTCCTCCAAGTAATATTTGAGAAGGCTATTAAAAGATGAGGTTCCTTTTTCCTTTCCAACTGAAGTATTTAAGATCTTGCAGCTCATTGAAAGCCACAAAAACTCACATATTTTTGCCATTTCTAAACAGGCCTGTATTATTTCTATGTCAGCAGCCAAAAGTTTGCATGGAGGTAAAATACCTCCAAAAACAATGCCACAAAAAATAAATCCTCAGCAATTACATGAAGACCAAGAAAGGTATAACCACTGAGAATCTAAATAAGGAGACAATAGAATCTTCAGCCCAACTGGATAAATACCTTTAAAAGTCCCAGTAACTTCAATGCAAATTTAACTTAGAACAGCTGTGAACGATCTAAAAACGAATTTGTGAACAGAATAATTGATAAGACTCTTGGGTCCTTATTTCTGTGTGCTCACATAATGGCAATTAAAGCTAAGCACCTTTGAATGGCCTCTAAACAAGCACATGGAAATCTAGGAGAACCTTTGAGTGGGGATTATGTATTAACCTAATGTTCATAATCATGCTCAGAGTTTCTCTTTCAAAGCTTGAAACAGAAATGTTAATAATCTCAGGCAAATAAAAAACCTTAAGCTATTGCAAAAGGCAACTTTTGAATCAAGTACATAATAGGTAATAAAACTTCAAAGGCTTCACCACTTGCTGCAATTAAAATGTCCAACACAGATTTTTAAATAGCCTTCTCATGTCTAAGGGAACTTTTTTCCTCCAAGTAAATAACTGAACTCAGGTGAGCATCAGATTTTTTTTTAGGAATAAACATAGGCTTTCATCTGTGGTGCAGTGAAAAAAACACAGCATCATAGACCAAAGCAGCAATCACAGCCAGTTCCACCTTGCCTAATTTTGTTCTTTAAGGGTTCAAAGTATCAATCCTTCGCTTAAAAATCTTCATGTATGAACAGTGAACACAAAACAATGAACAACTTACATGAGAGAGTAACAAGAAGTCTCTAGGAAAAAAATACTGCCCCCTTCCCAATTTCCACACAACTAACTGGAAATCTTCCATATTTTGGAAGAAGAGAGGATGTCTGTCTAGAGCACAATGACAGATATGAGCCACAGACAGGAGCACACCAACAATTTCCCCCTAAGTTGCCTAGAAGAAGCAAAGAAAAAAAAAAAAGAAAAGGAACATCCTTTTGTAGCTGTGGTTTTACAATGAACTGCCAAACAAAAAGCAAGCAGGCAACTCCCTGTCAGATTTGACAGAACACCCTGAAGTCTTAGTCTCATCACCACAACTGCCAGTTACATAGTCCTCAGTACTGCAACCAAAATGCATTGACTCCTGTGGACCCAGGCAGGCAAAATCACCTTGTTTGACTGCAGTCTCCAAGCTGGAGAAGCAAAGGATGCATCCATGGGATGGGATGGGAATACTTTGTGATTGCCTTACCCTATGACTGGGAACAACTGCAGCATGGGGGCAGGTCTTGAGGAGCAAGTCGGTAACCTGTAGGTCCAAAAAAATCTGTGATGGATGTTCCTTTCACAATACACAAAGAAATCACAGCAGAGCAGATGAACGAGCGGAAATTTTGTAATGAAATCAAATTACATAAAATAGAAACTGCACAGTATTTATGGCAGGAAGTCACCTACATCAGCCTAAAGGACTTATTTAAGAGTGGTCCTACTAACGGCTGAACTAGCTTGAAGTCTTACACCCAAACAACACGGTTTAGGCATTACTTATTTCCACTCAACAGTTTCAAAAACCTGCTCTTCTGTGGCACAAATCTGAAGAACTGAATGGGAAAGAGTCCCAAACACCACATCCAAAATCACTTCAGCTTATTTGATGCCTTTAAATTTTATAGGAAAAAACCCAAGCTGATTTCCAAATCACTTTGCACTTAGTAAACTTTAAGTATAATAGTATCCTTTATCTTCAGACAAGGTCAACTTTATCCCTTGTAACCTGATCAAAAATAAAAGAGAATCAAACTGATGCTCTTGTTTTTTAAAGACAGAAATCTGAGCATGATCATTTTCTTTCTTTCATTAGCAAAAGAATGCATGCATGGGACATAGGATGAAAATATAACAATGCTTAGATTTGGGGAGAAAACAAGAACAAAACCAGGGCAACAGGAACAATCAAGAGATCAAAATTAGAGAACTACATTCCTGTGGCCTGACAGTGTCTTTGTATTTAACAGAGCTGATGAGGCCAACCTACCACAGATGACCTCAGCATCCTCAAAAGTCATTGAGATCCTTCATTAGGAGCAGGATTTTATCCCAGTCTCTAATAATTACCATCTTCTTTACAGATGACCTGAACAGAGGTTCAAGTTGCTACCCTTCTTCTCAAATGCTACCTCAGCTAGAAAAAAATGCATGGATAAATAAAATCTGAAAGCAAAACCTCCCATGGCCAGGCACAGCAGTCCCAACAGTTCCCAAATATCCTCCTTTCCATTTCTGCTGAGCAGAGCAATGGCTCGTGAGTGATCGCAGCCACTTACCTGGACACACATGGATTTTCAATGGGTTTGTGCTCCAGCTTTACTCATGGACTTCTGGAAATCCCTGCTTTGCCCCAGATCTGAAAACCAGAGCATGCTGTGTGCCCCACCAGCACGGACCTGCCTCCAGCTGTGAGCAGCTTCCCGAGAGAAGGACAAGTCTTGCAGTGCCAACTCCTAACAAACACCCGGCACATCTGGATTTTGCTCCAGGTGTGCCACAGCCTGCTCCACCTGGAGCATTATGATCCCCATCTGCTGCATAAGGGCAATTGCTTTGTGAAACACAAACAAATCCTATAGATGTCAGGATAAAAAGCAACTTCCTAATCTTCTTCCTTTACTATTGATAATAATGTCAATGTTCTTCTCACAAAAAAGCCCAAAGCCCTCATGCTACAGCTTTGTTAAAGGACCATGTTTAAAACCGGGGGCCTCTGCTAAGTTTGAAGGTGCACGGCAAACACATCAGGTGTAAATGCAGACCACGCTTTACGTCAGTATATACACTATGTCAACAGATACACACCAGCTGAGGAACTGATACAAGCATATGTTTAAATCTCTGAAGAGAGAGATCTAGACCAAAACAGAACTGTAGGAGAAGCTGTTCCCTCTCCGAAATGGCACTGTGTAGGAAGAAAATGCTTTTTGCTATGTTAAAACATCTCCACATTCTTCCTTCTTGTTTTTCTTATACTTTCAAAACAAGACTTCTGTACAGAAGGGTGCAGGCAGAACTTAATACATTAAAACATAAACAGTTTTCACCTCAGGAGCAGCCACAGATCAGCATGTGTATGCTGGCACCGAGCTTGCAAAACTCGCTCAGACGAACTCCCAACTATGCGCACCAGCGGTTTGCCAGAGAAAGGCTATTGAAGCCTTTTGTAGCCATTCAAGTAACAAAAGTGTGCCCCTCCGTACACAATCATCACAGCCTGGCTTATCAAAGCACTCCACGAGTCTTACTGCTCAGCATCCTTATTTTTTAGCAATTATTGTTCTGATGAGTAACCCTTGTTACTTGGCAGTGTCCAAGAATAAGGTGAATTTCTGCTGCGGGATGCCTGGAGTGCTCCTCCTCTGCTAAGTGAAGCAATAAAATCAGTGTGTGAATGTGTACAGAAACAACACAACCCACCTCCCTTCCAGTTGTGTCCAAAGAGGTCACAGGGTGAAAAAGCAGCCCGTCTGGGATCCTGGACTAAAGTGATGCACCACGTAGAACTAAAAGCAGGCAGTCCCTGCCTACAGGTACCTGTGCATTGGCCGGCTTTCCCTGAACCAGCCATCCAAGCACAGGAAAAGGAGCTGGTCCTGAAGGTACATTTAGTAGAAGAACCAATGCTGAGCTTTAGCTTTGGTGCAGTGACTGGTGAAATTCAAGGGCATCTGTCTACAGGGTTGCAAAAGCTGCTAACTAGATACTAACTCGGCACTAACCAGGAGATAAAAAATCTTATCATAGTCTATGTTGACAACTAAACCACTGTTTGGTCCTGGATTAATGAATATAATACTTGACAAGAGCAATTGGAGATTAATGGCCTGTAACTGCTCGGCTACCTTGCACTCTATAGGGTCAAGTACATTAATGTCAGTAGAGAAATAGTTTGTCTCAACCCAGTGCTAGTACTACAAGGACCCATGAACTTGGAGATACAAGGGCCAGGCTCTCAGAGCCACTTTCTGTCACTAACATCCAGTGGTGGCCAATTCTCATGAGGAAGATTCTCATGAGGTAGAGCAGGGGGACTTTAATTCCCCCAGAGCACATTGCGGAGGGATATCCTGGCGTGTGCCACTCTGCAGGATTGTGACTGAGGCAGGAACTTCAGGGCAGCAAAGGCAACAGACATGAGAGCAGGTCACTCTGCTCCCACCAGGGCTGGGATGGAGGCAGCCCAAGACCCAGACAATCACAGGCAGTCCCCTGACCCCATCTGTTCTTTGCTTGGCATATTTTCATACAGGAGAGAAATACAGCCAAAATTTTCCATTGTTCTTGGTCACTGCATTTAACTGCAAAAAATCACTGCTCTAACATTTGCAGAAATATGCCTGTTGCTCTGCTTTCCAAACCCAGGGTATATCCAGGGGGCTCAGGACCTGACTCCTGAGCAGAAGCCAGGCTCACTGGAGCACCTGCACTCACCTCCACATAACTGATGTGCTCAGGCCATACAGCTGCAACACTGCAACTAAAAGCAGTAGTCCTCAAATCTGGACACACATATGCCCATACAGAAACCCCAGCTCTGCCTGAATTGTGATTAGCAGATTACTTAGCCCCTTTATCTAGGAGGAAAAATAAGCCACAGATAATCTGGAGATTAAACTAGAACCACTCTTCCTGAGAAATTCCTTTCTGGAATGCATAGTCAGGGAAAAGAAAGTGTGTAACTTATACAGCTCCCAAGGGAAAAATGAATATGCCAGCTGACCTTAAAAGAGTCCAGTAGAAGTGCTGAGTAAAATTTTAAGCACAAGATGCTGAGCCTTCTTCAAACCCCTTCAGATGAACCTTTCCCCCGCCTCTTAGAGGTAGCAGAAATTATGTTTGTGAGACCATTGTTCATCTGCACATTCTGGGTGTAGGCAGGAGTATAATAATACAGGAAAAAGTTGCATTACCCTATGCTGAATCTTTGAACAACAGAGCAGTTTGAAATAATCTGTGAATCCTCTCTCTTAGCCCCTGTCCTTCAGTTTCTCAAAGAATGCAAAGAAAGGCCAGAAGGCAGGGAGAGGGAAGGATGACCCTGTAGTATCTCACAGGGCTGGCATCTTAAATACACCACCAGACAATGAGTTGCTCTGATACACTGGGAGCAGGAGCCACAAGAGCTAGAACATCCTTCCACACTCATGCTTCCATGCTTGGGAAGTGTGTTTTGGCCACAGAGGTCATACAGCTTTCAGAGATGCTCCTGGCACTTGTAGAGGGGATGTTCAGCATCCCACTGACTCCTCTCAAGTCCCAGGGCTTCCCACAGGGGCCAGCAGCCACAACTCGGCTACAGTGACCAAAGTTCCCCAGCAACTGTGGTTACTCCCCTCCTTGCTATCTCCAGCAACATTCCTTAAAGAGGACCTGAAAGGAGCTCCAGATATGTGCTGCAGATATCAGCCCCTAAAACATCACTACGGAGTACGCTGGATCAAATATATGATAGAGAGCATCTGAGGGAGAAACAGGAGGTAGAAAATGGCAGCCTATAAATGCACCTTTTGACAAGTTTTACTTTGCAGTCCCCTCAGCCAAAAAGCCCTCCAGCCCACCCCTAAGAGCAGTGGACCACTGGCCATGAGTGGCCATGAAGCAAATGGGGGTTTTCTGTATCCAATACCATTCTTTCTCCCCTTTGAATCCTCACTTGACTTCACATACCATCCCGTGACAGCAAGCTCCTTGGGGCAGAAACCCTTCTCTCTCTGTGTCTGCAGGATGTACACTGCAGCCAGCCCCGAGCCTCACAGTGCTTCAATACTACCAATGCTACAGCAAGGTCCACCATGACTGCTGGACTCTCAAGTGAGAAATCAACTCTGTCTAGCCAGAGAAGAAGAAAAGGAGACCAAAACAAAACCCCAAGCACATTAGTCACTGTTAACTGTTCTTTCCAGAAACATAACATTGAAGGGATTTCACGTATTTCCTGGCAGGGAGATTTTGTGGTGGCTCACAGCTAAGATCAGCAAGAAATCCTTTGAAATACACACACATACACATTAAAACCGGAGTATTTTACCTTTCCCCTCAAATGCAATTGCTGCTGTCAAGTACACCCTTCTATTACAGCCACATATTCTGCTTAAGAATACCTAATCAGAAAAACATTCAGAGGTATTTAATCAGGTTTTTCTTTTCTCTTTAATGACCTAATGTTTTGGTTTGCAACTGCTGCCAACTCACGCTGGGTAGAAATTTAGTACTGTCAGCATTTAATTATTATTTTAACACAGATTTCTCTACCTTCCTACAGTGAAGAAATAGCTAGAAAAAATGCCGCTCTGAGCAGCTTTTTAAGCCATTAGACACCATCCTTGTTATTTAGCCACACTGGAAATTACCATTCAAGGACACCCAGATGCTCACTCTGCCATCCCCTGCTAGGGCAGATGCTCCCCAGTTTGCAGCTCCACAGCCAATCAGAGGGACAGTGGCCAAGGGACAACCTGGAGGGACTGCAAATACCCTGCCCTGGAAGCTCACCAATCTGGGATACGGCTCACCAGAAGATGTGCCAAAGAACTGGAACACAGAGCACCTCGGTGGTGCTGCATCTTGGGCCATAAATAACAAATCAGACTGGTTCTTTTTGTCAGTTTAAAATCCATTTCCTAATTTTTCCTCTCCCTGTCTGAAACTAGTAAACTTAATTCTGTAACCTGCAATAGGCTACAGGAGAAATGAAATACATGTGATGGTCTGCTGCAGACTGCATGACAGGTTTGCTTCATTCACACAGTGGGAGGGAAAAAGACCCAAAAAAACTGGTTCTATGAATTTCAAAAGAAATCAAGAACTGAGCTCATGGTAAGCTGCCAGCATCATGTAAGTGTTGCACTGCATGGTGTTTTGCAGACAGGACAGGTGCATGGAGAGTTCTCTTCCCACTCCCAGCCAGTCTGGTGAATGCTTGCTCCCTGCTCTCCTCCTAAAAAGCAGGATTTAGGCTTCGGCCCTCACAAAAACCATTGGAGAAATGAGTCTGCAGTAAAGCAGGGCTTGTGACAGCAAGTGTTAAATGGTGCAAAGAAGGAAGGGCTATGAGGACTCACGTGGATAACTCTATCTTCCAGAGTGGATGGAATAGTCAGCCACACACTTACTAAAACAAGCATGAGTCTGTGATAGCAATCTAAGATAATGCTAAGAGGTTTGTCACCCAAGGTAAAAAAAAAATAGAGGCCAAAGCCAGATGCTATTGCTGGACCTGTGTCTATAGAAACCACATTTAACCTTAGCAGAGGATCCAACTACACAGGTGACTCTTTATTTGAGATAAACACAAGCACCCTGTTTGGTGTATGCTGACCTTTGCACACAGTCACACTGTTATTTAAAAGAGAAACATGTGTATGGAAAAAGACAAGAATGGAGGTTAGCAACAGGGAAGTAACAAATTTCTGCAACAGGGAGGTAAAAATTTCATTTCTCTGATGGCAAAGCAGGGCTCTCTTACACAGTTGGCAGGAATGAAGCATTGCTCTTCCCCACCTGAAAAACTGAAGTTGTGGATATGTGATTTTAAATCCAGATGGTCACCATCAATGGAACTTAACTGTGATGAATAAAGAGGCAGCTATTTCATCTGCTTAACATTAACTCTTTCCACAGTGCATTTTATAAGTCACATTCCTAGAGCAAAGGGCATGTGCTTAAGAAGCCACATACAAATCCAGTTTTGCAGGGTAAAAGAAAGGGAAATAGTCTTGGTCACTGAGAGTATTTGAATGTCACTCTGTTAGGCTGTGCATTGCATTTGACAGAGCTAGCAAAGGAAATGAGAAATGATAACTGATAGTGCCCTGATTAGATCAGCCACCTTGGGAAAGGTGCTGAAGCAGAGATATTTCACTAAAATAAGGAGAATCCTGGGAATAGATTTCTGGCAAGTGATCGCAAAGGAGATATGGCCAGAATTAGAAATGGATTTTGCAGGCAGATAAAATGCAATAGATAGAAGGCAGCTCAAAATGATATATCATGAGGGCCTATAGAGCAGCTATAAAGTTTGTTCGCAGATATTTAACATATAGAGATCCTAGAAAGACTTAACTTCAAAATACACTTGCTGTGTTATTAACTTTAATGTGCAGAAATAAAACAATGTTGTATTAAAGCTCTCTAGCAAAAAAGGAAGATGCCTTCTCCCCAGCTATCCACCTCTGACTTCAGTGGAATTGCATTACTTTATACCACAAGACAGAAGTAGAACAGGAATATCTTCTTGGGCTTCTGACTGACAAAGATACATGAAAATGTACACTTCACTATTACATCTTGAAGGAAATCGCTTTATTAATAATCGATAATTACAGGCAGTGGTAATCAACATATTGCAATAAACTCCTTATATGCATTTCTATAGCTTAACCATGTTTCCTTCTTCTGAAGCTCATAGACAAAGCAGTCCTTTAGACTTATACTTAGGCATTTAAGGGGGGTTAGCGTTACTAGCTATTAAAAAAAGTCTTCAGTGAACCTGCTGTCCACATCTGCCTGTCTGTATCCTCCTTAAAAAGTTTAGCCAACTAAATATAAAGACAACTACGTTCTTGCAGTTCTGTGCAGCATGGTGGCCAAGACAGAGACCTGATGACAGTACCTCGGGGAAAGGCTGCTACCTGGGTTCACTCATAGACATCAGAGTTCACCACCACGAGAAAAGTGTGTTGACAGCTCATCCTCACTTGCTCCTGTAGTGTCACAAGACTTTGAGATCAGTCCACGGGCTTGTGAGTCTGCCAGTCAATGAAGGCCAATATAATGCTCCCAGGAACCTGAGTCTGGCCCTCTGCTCCTCGCTTCATTGGCCGGTAAAATGCTGAATTTTGCACAAACGAGGAATGGATTGTGTGTTGTTCAGAACAAAATAAAGATACCACAGTTACAAAAATCTATGTTGCAGCACACCTGTGTATTACAAGATCTTCTCATCCACTGGCTCCAAAGAGCCATATGTGCATCACTCACACTGCCAGAATGGGAACAGTCACATAAATCACCTTTGGTATCAATGAGAGATGCACTTGACAGAGCAAAAATGTCTGAGGAACAGCCAAATACTAACACTTTACCTACCACTGGGATACAAGTTAGTGATAACCATTATCACCATCATTGTATCAGTGACGGCAATGGAGCATCAAATTCTGCATCCATAAAACCACAAGCAACTGCCACTGCATCCCTACAGAGCTCCCCCTGAATACACAACGGTGGAGCTGAAATATAAACTGATCAAATGCCAAACTATTTGCTGAGGCAAAATCTTCACTGAAATCAGCTAGGACTACCACAATCAATAGATTTTGGCATGAGAAGGGACAAGCTTCAATTTCTGCCAGCATTCATGCCCACACTGGCACCAGAATGAATGATTTTCCAGAGTGCCATGCTACTTACTTCAAGACTTGTAGTAAGGTGCTTCCTCACCTACAGCTGTTGCACCTAGGCTGAACCTCTCGTCCCTTGCA
This sequence comes from Dicrurus megarhynchus, assembly GCA_013399195.1. NCBI lineage: Eukaryota > Metazoa > Chordata > Aves > Passeriformes > Dicruridae > Dicrurus > Dicrurus megarhynchus. The sequence continues at coordinate 737,858 of VXAD01010352.1, forward strand.
TTTGGAAACAACCAGTCCATGTCGGATTCTGCACCTGGGATGGGGCAACCCTGGATGTACGGACAGACTGGGGAATGAGAGCCTGGAGAGCGGCACTGTGGAAAGAGACCTGGAGTCCTGGTTGATGACAAGTTGAACAGGAGTCAGCAGTGCCCTGGCAGCCAGGAGGGCCAAGCTGGGGTGTCCTGAGGGGCATCAGGGACAGCATCACCAGCTGGGCAAGGGAGGGATTGTCCCACTCTGCTCTGCACTGGGGTGGCCTCACCTTGAGTGCTGGGGGCAGCTTTGAGCACCACAATATGAAAAAGCCATCAGGCTGTTCAAGAGCATTCAAAGGAGGGCCACAAGATGTGAAGGGCCTTGAGGGGAGGCCATATGAGGAGCAGCTGAGGTCATTTGGTCGGTTCAGCCTGGAGAAGAGGAGACTGAGGGGAGACCTCACTGCAGCTGTAACGTCCTCATAAGGGGAAGAGGAGGGGCAGACACTGATCTCATCCCTGTGGTGCCCAGTGACAGGACTCAGGGAATGGCCTGAAGTTGTGTCAGGGGAGGTTTAGGTTGGATATTAGAAAAAGGTTCTTCACCCAGAGGGTGGCTGGGCACTGGAACAGGCTCCCCAGGGAAGTGGTCACAGCACCAGCCTGACAGAGCTCAAGAAGTGTTTGGACAACACACTCAAGCATATGGTGTGACTTTTGGGGCTATTCCGCACAGTGTCAGGAGCCAGACTCCAGTGATCCCCGTGGGTCACTTGTGACTCAGGATGTCCTATGATTCCCAGCACTAGCACTCAAGAGCCCCCATCAAAGCAAAGCTCTACTTTTGAAATAAACCCATCTCTCCAACAGCCCAAGAGCTGAATTCTGCTGCCTTCATCATTGTTGTTTTGAATGAGAGAGAGGTGGGAGGGAAGTTTCTGTCAACATTAATCAATATTTAGGTGGTTTCCTGCCCATTCATTCATGTGCTAAAAGTGTTTTTGACAGTAAGAAATCCACTGAATGTAAGCAGGCCAGTAGCAGCTGCTTGAGAAATGCCAATAATACTGTGCATACCTTCCAAATTTTCCCAATGTCCCTATGTTATTAGCGGGTGACAGGAGCTTAAATAAAGCATGTGAAACATGAAAGCAGGACAAATAATTATATTGGTATAGAGACTTCTGTACTGGAGCAATTTTTGCTCCAAGTACCTTATATCAACCATAGGTTTTTGTGGTAAGAAGGAAAATAGTTTTTCCACACTATGTCTTTGAGAGAGCAGGGTGCTTGGAATCCCTGCTGCTCTGTGGTCCCAGCTCGTATCCCTACAAAACCAGCAGTAGCTAACAGCAGCAAGCAAGATGGAACACAAACTCAGAATAAAAATTACTATAAAAAAATTCTGCTCCAGATTTCAAAGCGTGTCCTGAACTGTCTACATCACACCATGATCAGGCATCCTCATTTGAGCAGAGAGCAAAAAAAGCAAGACAGGAGGAAGCCTGGATCAAATAAACCAAGCGCAGACCATACGGGAAGTGGGCAGAGTCCACTGGCTTGGGACATAACCCTCAAAGGGAGAAAGGGCAAGTGGGCAAGACATACTATTCTCAATATCAGCATAGCAAAGGCTGTTTCATGCAGCTCTTTGAGGAAAGATAACACTGGTAAAAAAAAACCTTTGCCACTAGCATTGTAAAATTATACCCTTAAAAAGGGGCTCGGGGGCTATATACTTGTGCCTGGCCCTCTCATCTGCTCCATTCCTTCAATGGAGCAGGCACAAACCCCCAGATAACCTGATCCTACAGCCACGGTCTCTAATCAGCCTGGGTGACAGCTGAAGCTGCATGGCCTCCTGGTCAGCCCTCTGGGAACCAGAGCAGGGCTGCTGCAGGAGCACACACCAGTCCTCCACCTCCTGGCGACTGCGCCCGAACAGGAGCAGGCCCTCGGATTCCCAGCTGCAGACAGGCACTGCAACAGGGGAGCTACTTCTTTCTGGGGAGAACCCACATGAGTGACCCACAGTGAAAGGCTTCACATCTGTTATTGTGCCTCCAAGCCCACCACATCTTTCCTTGCTTCCTCCAGGAGCCATCTCTCAACTATTTTGGCTTCAAGATGCTCAGTCTTTTTTCTCGAACTGCTGCAATGGCAGCTTTCCATACAACTAGGAAACAAAGAAATCATTCCACTTGGAAAGCCAAAATGCTTTCTGTTTCTAAAGACACTGACTTTTCCACCCAGGCTGGCTGCTTCTGAGGTGCTGGACTGGGAGATCACCAGAGTCATTAACAGGAAATGGGGATTTCCCCAGCTGTCAGAAATGGTACCCCGGCTTAAAAAAAACACTGGATTTTTAAAACACACTTAACTTTTCACTGTTTGTGCTGGATTGCTCCGGGCCTTCTTTTCTCGTCTTGGTACAATTAAGTCAGTCCCATTTCCAGTCAGGCTGTTTCCAGTTGTTGCACTGGGCTGGCCCCAGGACTGTGAAAGGCTTACAGTTGCTCCAGTAATGAGACAGGCTCGTGAACAAGGGTGACCATCCTAATACACATGCCTAATTTCTACATTTTTCCTCTTTCTTCCTATATTTTAATCTCATTTTTCTCACATTTTACCTCATTTCTTCCACTCTGTATTTTCTTCCTCCTTGCACAAAGCTACCACATCCCGAGTGAGATGTCCTGTTCAGCCACAACACATACTGAAGCTGCAATATTTCTCTCAGACCTTCTTCATCACAACCCAGCCCTGCTCTTGCCAGACGTGGCAGACCAGCAGGAACCCACCTGCTGCCTCCCCTGCTCCCCTGTACCCACAGGTGGTTCAGCACTGCCCCACTCCCTGACCTGGGGTCCAATATCTGGGGTACAGCAACTGCAGCTGCAATGCCGGTGTATTTAATCAGAACACCGTGACTTCCCAGCACCTCTGAGTTTCCTGAGCAACAACGTGACTGCAGCCTGCCCCGGGATCCCAGCTGCAGCAGGCACAGCGCCCAGCTGGGGGTCCCCAGGGTACGCTGGGGCTGACAGGGCCACGTCACCCCAGAAGAGCTCGGCACAGAGCTCAGCACAGCGCAGCTGCAGCAGCACCACAGCGCAGCGCCCATTAGTGACGCTGCTGTGACCACCCCCAGGACATTAAGGTCTGCTGCACCATTACAGGAGACTACTTTGCACTAACAGAAGTGAGAAGGGGAAAAATTAGACATACCAGTGAGGATGCAGCTTATTTATGGTTCAGCTTTTCAAAGTTTACTAGCTAGTAGAGATTATTCACAGCTCCTGTCTTTAAGAAGTCAATGTCATTCCCTTTCTATTCTTAACCCCAAGTAATATTTCATGGTTCTGCTATTCCTCCTTTCAGACCGAAAGACATTTCTCCAATCTTGGCTTTATGAGATGTTGTCTTCTGGCCCTCTTAATCCTAGTCTAGTGATTGTTCTGTACGTCCATGTCCTCTCCCCGAGATCTTGCTGTGGCCTTAGTCTTGGTCTGTTCCACATACCCTCCACACACTGCGCATGATCTTATTCACTCTGACACCAACCCCTACTGCGCCAATGCGAAATGTACTTTCTGTCACTGACCCTCCTCTCCAGCCAAGCCCATCTCTCAGCCTGCCTTGACATCTCTTGCTGGGCATCTCATCATCAAATCAAACCCAATATAGCTGTAATGGACCTTGTGATCTTCCTTTGCTTATCCAGCCTCTCTATCCCTTCTGAACAAACTTCCACCCTCCCTGTTGCCCAGGCCTATAACCTCTTCCAGTTCCACTATTCTTCACATCCTCACTCTTCTTGTAATACCACCTGACAGACCATCAGGTGGTGTAAGTCAGTCTAATTCCACTAACTCAAATGGCATTATACCAATTTACAAGAGATGAGTTTCTGTCCTGGTGCCTCTAAAAGCAAACATATTCTATTTGGCAAGTAAAAACCTTCAGCCAGTTCCCTCAACATCTCCCATATTTATTACTGTGATCTCTTGCCCTTTGGACTCCCAACAGCTATACTCTTTTCAAAACATGACTCCTCCTGAAATTCTTACATGTCCCTTAGCATGCCAATGCTCCCATCCCAGAACATTCCCTTCCACTCTCCAGCCTTGTGTATCTACCCACTGCCCACTCCTAAGCCAGTGCTTGGCTTATTAAACCTTCTGAATACACCTGAAATAATCTGGTGTGCTAACACTATTTAATTAACAGTAACAAATCATTCACTAATTCATAGATTTATTTTATGATAAAATAGAGAAAAAAAAGAATTTTTAAAAAAGGAAGGAGAGCCACCATGAAAGCTGAACACCAATTTCAAATTCAGACACAATTAAAAAGCACGTGTTTTACACAAGGTGGGCACGCCTGCAAATGTGTGTACTGAATCACCAAGATTACATCAAGTGTTAAATGTTATTTGTGCCTTCCTAATACCAAGCACTGTGCTATCCCAGGTAAGTTGAAAGTTTCATAACCACTTTAACACCAGTATAAATCTCTGCTTAAGCCAATCATGCCACAGTATAAAATGATGCAATGGATATCACAATAACACCCTGTGTCTTCACACTCTCTAGACCACACGGTGAAGTGTTGTAATGGCTGGAGACTTGGCACTTAGTGGTCTGACCTAACCACTGCAGCTGTCTTTGTATAAATGTTTCCAGTTCATTAAAAAAAAAAAAAACAAAACAACAACAACAACAACAAAAAAAACACACCACCAAAAAAACTCCCCAAACCCACCAAAAAACACCACCTTACATGTTTTGTTTAGATTAGTATCAATTCAAAATAGAGAAAAGCTCTTCCCAAAAAGCAGAATAGCATCTGCATGTAGGGTTTTCCACACCTGCAGGGCTGCAAGAATGTGGGGTAAGATCAGGTCTTTAATGAGAGTGCTAAGGACTTCACCATATGCACCATGCCACAATGATAAAATGTTAATGAAGTGAAAGTATATTAGTGAATTATTAAAATTTCACTCCTCTCCGCAAAGCGCAGAGTAAGAAAAACACAGTGAAGATAATGATAAAAATAGGATCAAAACATTTGGATCCCTTCACCACCTCCAACATAAAAGCTTCACAAAATCTGGTGTTAAAATTAACATATTAATTGAGTAGCTTCTACAAATGATCTGCTGTAAAACCCAGTTCAAAACAAGCTGGAGCTGGGGGTAAAATGAGACATAATTCAGCTAAATCTAGATGGGTCAGACCTACAACTTCCTCCCATCTCTAATAACCTCTCGTAACCCCTCTAATGCCTCTGCTCCTCTCCACAGCAAGGCCAGCCAGCAATTACATTGTCCAAAGAAGATCTCACTGAGGGAAGTAACAGCGAGCAGGGCTCACCACGGATGGGTCAGGCTGGGGAGTTCATGTCTATGTGCTCTGCCAGAAGCCAGCTTTGTCCAGGGAAAGGATTGGCCTCTCCACAAAGCCCAAGAGATAAACCAGAAAGCAGCTCTGTAGTGGGGTGCTACAGAGGTGCCAGGGGTTGGAGAGGGGAGCCTTGGTGAGCCTGGGACTGGAGGCAGGGCCACAGGAGACACAAGGCCACCGCTCATTTCAGTGGGGCAGGCAAAGGTCTGGCAGAGAACTACACTAAAAAGAACAAGAGCTTTGCCAAATAGTATTAGGAAGCAATTTCCAATAAAGCTGCCATTCTGTGAAATGCTTTCCAGAGTCTAGCTTGGATTGCCTTGTACATAAAGTCCCATCTGCTAGGATGTCTGGAGTGTTCTCCTTGCAACAAAAGTATGTCCAGACATGGTGAGTGGGGTCCATCAGCAAGATGGTGCCAGGTAAGCAGTTTGCCACCAGGATCCCACCAGGGAATCTCACATTTGGCCTGAGCAAACAGTTCAGTGCAGGGTTGCACCACAACTCAGAACATGGGAGGTGGGCAAAAGAAGAAACTGGTGCAGGCCAAATGCATCCCACTCCTGGAATTTACTGTCTTAATTGGCTTTAATCTATTTTCAGTTAAAGGTAAAAACATTCAGTGTTGGAAATCTCATTGTATCAGCTAGCATTGATGTAAATTCCTGCTAATGTTGCGAAAAAAACCCCAGGGTCAAACATCTAGGCAGATCTTTCCCTTCAGTGGCACCTACCAAGCCTGATCAGAGGTCACAGCCTTGCCATCTGTCTGTCCTGCAGTCAGTGCGGACACAGAGAAAACCATCTCCAGCAGAGATTCTTAGACTACAGACAAAAGAAATTAAAGAGCAACAACAAAATACTGTCCAACATAATAAGTAGAAGCTTTACCTACAGTAGACTTAGCCTGTCCAATTTTCACAGACATTATAAAATAGATGCACTTTATGGAGAGTTTTTTAAGAGCGTAACGTGTCACTTAAGTACTGCCCTAAGAGTGGTGGGGAAAAACTGATCCCCAGCAAGCCAGTGGCCACCAGTGCCTGGGCTAATGTGAGGGTGGTCCTACACAACCCACCTGAAAGTTGTGTGTCCAGCCGTGGCGAGTTTCAGCCATTCCCCAGGCCCCCTTCACTGGCCACCTCCAGAGCAGGGCTATCCCACTGCTCTGCGTCCACCCTCAATGGCAACAAACGGGACACGGGGAGCCTCGCTCCTTCGTGGGCTACGCTCGCTCCCAAGGTGCAAACTTCTGGCTGGACAACCAGCTTCAGTTTAGAACAATTATAAGTCCCAAGGATGCTAAAGGCACCTAAAGTCTTGCAGTGAGGTTAGGGAGGGTTTGAGTTGCTCTCATGCTTGGCAGCTCAACTTGAGGCATTTTATATGGAGCAGAATTTCCAAAACTCTAGGAGAGAATCACTTCCCAAAAACTGCCCTGCCTTGCAGAGCTTCAGTCTGATTTCCCAGAATCAGCTGATCACTTCTTGAAATACACAGCTGTAAGTTTTACACTTAAGTGAAACACTGCTCTGTTGGAGTCCTTTTTTTTTTTTTTTCATTATTTTGTTACAATTTTACTTTGGCTTGGTCATGAGAGAAGGTAACAAGCCAAATGCAGTTTCATTACAAATATGTCAAAATTGTGGCCAATGTCATGCTGCATTGTGTTACATCTAAAGTCACGAACTGGCAAATTCCAGCATCAGCCAGGATAGTCCAGTTCCAGTCCAGCTTAGGCTTCCAGACAGCGCTGGTGGCTTGTCCTGCCAGGAGCAGCTCTTAACACCAAGACATCTCCTACACCAAAAACCACTACTTGAAGCTATTCAGCATGCCAGGCAGCTTCTCACAAGTTTATATAACTTTTCCATGTTTCCCCCTCAAAATCCTCTGCAAAGCTTAACACCTTAAAAACCCCGTTGTGACCTGACAGAGAAATGTTTTATTTCCCTGACCCTCCCTGCTTACTAGAACACACAGAGCTAAACCACAGCTCTCACCTTTGGTCTGGACCTTAGTCCAAAGCCATGTCTAATCTTACAAGCCTCCAACCTGGCATCCCAGCCATGCTGGGCAGAGACCAGAAAATGACTAGCATTTTCTGGAATCATTGCTTATATTCTCAGCCCTGGCCCCACATCCCAAACACATATGCACTGCATTGGTGCATTAGCATGAGTATGCTTGGGAAACCCAGACACATTTTCAAAGTTTTAATCCATTAGCAATTGCTAATTAAGGGGCAATTAATTTGACTCCCAGCTCTGCTCCTAATTTGCCTTGCAACTTTGTGCAGTCCATGTGAAATGCTAAGTTTCAGCTTCCTATGCTCACACAACTTCTGTGGATATTAGAACATTAATTTCTGTAAAGTGATTTATGATCCATGATGAAAGGCAGTTCAGAACTGTAAGAACTGCTCCTATTAGTAAAATAACTGGTGCATTTTTTGATCTTTCATTTTAATGGGGGAAGAAAAAGAAAAGCCTAGCTGAGTATCAGCCATGAGGCTCAAAAGGTAGAAATTGCAAATTGGACGCTTCTGAAAACATAGCCCAGAGATGCTGGTGGGGTGGTTTTTTATAACGGCAAAAAATGACAGGACAACACAAGCATTTAACTTCTTGCATTTCCCTTGGGAATGACTGACATCATAAAACTTTCACAAACTAAAATCATTAGAGATAAATAAAGTAGCACAGATACAGAGGCTCATGAAGGGTAAACCTAGAAGATACCTAATCCAGCTCATTTCCTTCAATGTGTAAAAACAAGTAACCGACACGTTTCCTGCCGGTGAACCTTCCTGCCGATAAGGGTGCTCCTGACAACAGGAAATTCGCCTCTAGAAGCAAGCACACTTTCGCTACCAAGCCAAACTTTCTCCATTTGAACTCCACAGCAATTAAAAGCAGCATTTGTCTAATCAGAAGTGAGCTGGATTAAACAACTGCCTGACTCCCTAAGCCTCTCCCCAACACAGGGAGGGGGGTCCCACCTTCTGCACCCTGGTGCCAGCCCAGCTGCCACCAGGGACTCCTCAATCAGAAGCAGGCACTGCTCCCTCTGGCTCTACCAACCAAGTTTTAAAGTCAGGCCTTGGGTTTTTTGGACAGCAAGATCCAAGGGTGTGGGTAAAGAGGTTACTGATCAACTTCACCTCAGTGCCCTGTAAGATTTACCTCCTGATCTGCAAGACCTGACCACCAGTCTCTGGTTTTCCTAAGAAATAATAATGCAAAAAGTGTAATATGCAAGCAAACCGGTCATTTAAGGTTTCAAAGTGATGATTTATACAGTGGGTGAAGCACTGAAGTGCTATTTCTCAGCTTGGTCACTGCAAAATGGAGATTAAAGAGAGCGACAAAAGGAAACGTTTTGGAGAAAATGCAGTGAATACTCAAAGGCATCTCTCTATCACAAACATCTGAAATCAACTGGTGTTGCCCAAGAAAACAAGCAAAAACATTAACACCTTTCTTTTGAGTTTGCTGTGAAATAGTTCTCTCCTGCTTCAAAAGCAAAATAGCTCTCTTCTTTCACACACAATAAACTTTCAATAGTCCAGCAAAGTAAAACTTCAATTTACGACAATAATAGTCTGATTTTCTCATGCTGCATTCAGCAGCAATAAAGTATATTTTATTCTTCTATCTCTGCTTTTCTCCTCATAGCATGCTATAACACAACTGTGTTTTCTTTTTTTGTTAAAAGCATTGCACAGGGCTTCCCAGAATCATTTGCCACCTTTTTTTTTTTTTTTTAATAGGTGAGGAAGGTTTGTGAAATGGCCTTAATATACAAGTCTGAATCATTACATTTTAATATAACTCCTTAATACAAAGGAACAGAGGGAGATCAATCCCAGCTTTCTCTCCCAGGTCCATAGATTCGCAGGGAAAGAAACATGGCCTGATCATTCAGTTATAAAAAAGTCATCCCTTGTTACTTCTGCCTTTTAAGCCCATGGTCCTCCTGCTTTGAGCCTTTTCTCAGGTTCCCCAGCAGCAGGCCAGGCTGGGGCAGGACAGCAGTGGGCATGGGGCGGGTGGCTGCATCTCCTCAACTCCTCCTTGGATGGAAAGTGTGGGACAACGTCCAGGGAGGAGAGAAGGAGGCGGTGGTGCAGGGTTTTATTGTAAAATGACCTTGATTTGACAGGCATGTTCTCAGGTTTCAACAGATGCTGTGGGAAAGGCAACAGCAGCCAAGGCGGTCTGCAGGCATTTCTGATGATATGCAGACTTTTTCTTCTGCCTATTTTTTTTTTAAATACATGGGGGAGGGGAGTCTTCTCAGTTTCCATGACAACAGTGTCTCCACTTGTCTGTTATTAGATACCATCCGCTTCCTGTGTCTAAATTTTTAAACCAATCAGAAAAGTGTTTATAGATTTTGCAGCTCCTGGGACAGTCCCTCTCCTCCAAGAGAGCTACTTTAATGACACGTAACGCTCCGGCAGCCAGGGCTGCGAGGCCTGATATTTTCGGCTGCGAAGTGATCACAGTTTATGCTGTTTACCGGCTGATTCATGGGCTGTGTCAGAGAAAATTGGGGGTTTGCTGCCCGATTTACTGTGCCCTTAACAGACGTTACCATGTCAGATTTTTTCAAAAACCACACAAACTCATTTTCATTGTTTGCTGATTTTTGTTTCCGATTCATCCCGTGAAACAGCAGATCTGTCCCTGCGTGACACGCGACTGCCTCGGCGAGGCCGTTATCCCACCGGAGTATCGGTCCGCCCTGACGGAAATGGATTCACGGTACAACATCGCCTGCTGCAATTAAAGTTTCGGCAAACTGGGCTCTAAGAGCAGCCGCACTGTAACCGTGCGAGGAGATTTACACAGGCATATATCTGATGATGTAAATAATACCTGGCCGCATCACAGTCGGCAAGTCAATACGGAAATCCTTCTCCAGGGCGCAGGAACACCCGCATACATTGTGAAGGAATTAGCATACGGTAAGTCCAGTTAAGTGAAGAGCCGGCACTGAAGACCGGCAAGCAACGGGGAGCTGTTGTGAGAAGGGGAAAATCCCTTTCCCGGCGGCTCTGACGGACCAATACTACCGGAGGAGGATGCCCTTCAGGCGGGTGTGCAGGCACAAACGGAGCCCGGGAAGTACCGAGCGGCTTCTTCCCGGGCGGGGATCCAAGCGCCGGCGGCACGCAGGAACAAAAGGGAGCGGTGGGGGGGCT
>VXAD01010352.1:748693-861058 GCA_013399195.1 Dicrurus megarhynchus
GGGTGCCCGCGCCGGGCTTCCCCGAAGGAAACTTCGGGAGCGGGAAGCTGGCGGGGGCGGGTGAGAGGTCCTGCTCCCTCGGGGGTGTTTTCCTGCGGGTGTGCGGGGATGCAGCAGCCTCGGGCGGAGGATGCCGGTCCCACGCGTGCTGTCCCTTTTCCTTCAGGGGAATCCTCTCGGGCCCGCTGTCCCACTGGCCGCCCGTCGCGGCACGACCCCCAGTGAGTGCCCACACGCCTCGGCTGCCCTCCTTGGCCGTCGCCTTGCGACTGGGAGCGGCCTTCGTGCCACCGGAGCCGGGCTTTTACACGTTGAAAAACGAGACATGCAGAACTAAAACTGTTAATTTTTTACCGCTTACCCGCCGGGAACCTCAGCGAGGCCTGGCATCTCCTTGCATCGTATTTACGGCTGGTAACAGAGAAAACTTCCCATGCCAGAAGAGCCTGCAATGCCAAAGGTGCATGCACCTCCACCTGCCCACTCCTCTGCCCCTTTGCCGCCCTCACCCCAGCCTCTCCCTGCTGCCTGTCCTGCCTTGCTGCCGTGAAGGCAGGTGAGGGGGAGCTTTGGGCGGAACGGGGCCCGTCTGCAACTGCAAAGGCTGGCAGGGTCTCAGAGGGAGCTGGTGCCATCAGCACTGCCACACGCCTGGAGACTGTCAAGCCTGTAAAGGGCATTTAATTATTAATTTTAAGTTAGCTTTCTCTAACCAACCCTGTATAGTGACAACTCGAGGTATATGTGATTGCTGTAGTGATTATAGGAAAAGCCTAGCTTATCCTTTTAGATTTATTTTGTCATAATGTGGGATTGGCTAGTCCAGGATGGGATGAGATTTTTTTCTTTTCCCCCAAGGGCTACATTCTTTCCTGGACACGGAGCTTGGACATAGGACAGAACGACAGCTGTGTTCTGCCAATTCTTTTTCCTGCCTACCCAAACTCCACTAGTCTACTGTACAGGACAGCCAACCCTAGATCAACATGCTTTGCTGTGGGCATGGCACAAGGAGACCCAGGTTTTGCACCAGTGTGTTGCACAACAATGTACAAAATGTATCAACTCTGTATTTTGATGACTAGATTTGAAAAAAGGAATGGGTTTTTCTATCTGTATCAAATATAGCTTTACTAGGGAATGAAAAATTGTTCCTCTGCTCTTTTTTCTTGCTGTCTCCAAGTTGATTTTGAAAACCCAGTATAGGTTGGAGTAGCAGCATAGTCTTTCCATTTGTAAAACTTGCTGGCATGAAACTTCTCCCTGCCCCCATCTTGGTCCTAGTTATATCCCTGAGCATTGCTTGTCTGTGCAGATGGCAAAACATCCTGTTGATTCCCTGATGCTCGCCTCTTCAATGGATGGATGGGCTCAGTTTATTCCAAAGTGAATTTAAAACCCTGGAGTTTCCTGAGCAAAGTTACAGTTTTCATTTTGTAGGTGGTTTTGGTGACACGGAGTCAGAGACAATCCCATCCCACAGGATTCCTGTGTAAGATACACAGGTTCCTCGTTTAGTTCAGTTGAAAGTTTTCTACTGACTGCTCTGCAAAATTATCAAAGACTGTGTCAGGATATATCAGCCTGGCTTGCTGAATTACAGCAAAGCACTGACAAAAATCAGAAGGTGTGGAATGAACCCAACCCCAGTCTCCTCTTCAGATGGGTAACCATTGGAGTGATGGCCACTGGAGAAGCTCTTGAAGTAGAAATGCCTGGTTTAGTTTTAGTGACAACACTCCAAGAGTAGCTGAGCATTTGGGCTCAGCTATTGACGCAGCTAGAGCTGGGGACCCTGGGCCCCATGTTAAATAACAAGATTTCTAATAATTGTTTTTAAAAATACAGATATCTGTTTGCAACATCATCACCACATAAGGAAATCTCATAGATGCCAACAGAGACTCCATGAAGGGCAAAATCCTGGCCCCACCGAAGCAATGCCCAAGACTTGTAATGAACTTGTAATGAACCTAGATACTACAGGTGCTGATAACCCTCTGCAGGGCTACTTCATATCAACAACACAGACAAGGCATTTTTTCCTGTGCTTACCCATTAACTCTAAGGCAGGTATTCTTCCTAATTAAATCAGTTCTAACATTTCTTTGTTCTTTGATCAGATGATCTGAATTACTCTGTGCCTGCATCTATGCTAACCACTGCCGTTTTAAACCTCAGCCTAAGTTCCTTCAAAATTTAGCCACAAGTACGTGCATTTCCCTTCTTCTGTTGTTTGCTTCCAGTGAAGCAAGCTTCATTATTCTTTCATTTCTTCCTCCTTCCTCCCACTCATGTATTTGAGGCTTTCTTACATGCTTTGTAGCTCTACTTCCCACCTCCTCCTCATTTAGATCCTTCCAAAAGAAAAGAGTGTTTTAGAAGACCCACATTTGCAAGGGAAAAATATTAATAGTGGAAATTTTCTCAGAGATGCGTTTTTCCTATGCCTGCAAGTGCATCTTGTCTCTCTGTATCAATCCAAGCAATGTTAGTTCTCCCATGTAAAGACTGCTTTGTTATCTCTATCTGCCAGATTAAATTAATGGAGATGAAATTCTTACCTCTCTCCAAACTGGGGAGAATTTATGATTTATGCTGTAGAAGTTTTCTGATGTCCACATCAGTCCATTTTATCTAATTTTCCTTGGAGTTTTTCATTAAGCCTTATTCTTCTGGAGAGTCTGTAAATCGAAGCTCTCCAGCTAACAACTCCTGGGTTATTTCTGTCTCTTGGCCTGAGTTTGCAGCCCCCAGAGCAGCCCCAGGGCACAGGTGACTCTTCTCCTACCTCAGGAGAAAATGCCTCTGCTGCCTTCTCTCTGCTGCCAGCACGATGTGGTGCTTGCTCCAGGGTCAAAGCGATGAGAGGCCGTTTGCCACAGGGATCCCTCTCGGGAAAGACTCCAGTCTCACAGGGGAGGCAGCTCAAAAGGAGCTTGACTGCATCTACTGAGTAGCTCTAAGTCCATCTATGAAACCCCTCGTGTCTCTTCAAAGTCTTGCTGTAGCAAGATGTGATTATTTATCAAGGAGTGGAGCTAGGGTTTGCATGGGATGTTAACACTGCTCCTGTGTGTGCCCTGCCCTACAACTCCATTGTGTTATGTTGATACCCATTCCCTTTTTTTACTTCCAGAATTGTTAATCAAGACTGGCATGTGTGGGGAGCTCCCAGGACAGGTGGTGTAGTCAATGGGGGCCACATGAAATTGAGCATAACTGTGGTAGGAGGTTGGTCACCATGCAACTGCTCACTTGTCACTTCCAAAATGTCATTTTATAGCTGTGCTGTTTACCCTGTTTGTTTCTTGAACTTGTTTGGTCCCTTCGTTTGAACACAAAGATTGACATGCCAGTGCTTTAAGCTAGATCACATTCTCAAGGGCAGGACTCAGTGACTTTTTTCCACTTACCCATTTACCATTTGTATCTGACATTGCAAAACCAGAAGGCAAATAAATAAAAAATTCACCTAACTTTTCAGGTATATCTAATATATATATTTTCAGGTATATCTAATATATAATCCTCAGGTTGCCTCAGGTTTTTTGAGTGTCTGATTCGTGTATGATTTCCATAAACACCTGTGAGGTTCCAGGTCAATTTGCTGTTGTGCCTCAGATGCACGGGGCACACAGTCCAGACTCTGCACTGGAACACTCCCATTGCCAGTGCTGTACACCCCATCACTCTACCACTCAAAGTAAAGAAATACAGGGAGATTACAGTAATGGCATTCCCTCTTTCATGCTGCTGAATCAAGTCCCACTCGCCTTCCCCTTGGCAGACCTTTTATGGTCACACAGGGGTACTTAATTACACACATATATATGTGTTCTTGCACTACTTTAGTAACAGTGTAAGAGTCACTTCAGCAACAGATTTAATTTTATGATCCAAAAGGAAAAAACTCAGGTTCTCTAGTGGACAATGAAACTGGATTTTTCCACTCTTCCTTATTTTATTTTTGTTAGTACCACCTTTAAACTTTGAATTATCCTGCAGGTATTAAGGCTCATTAGCTTTGTTTCAGCTTGTACTTTGTGTTAATGGGACAGCTTTTTTGTAACAAATATGAATCACTTGAATGCTAAGGCTTAAATGTTTAATAAAAGTCATTAGTAGAACTATATGCAAGGACTTATAAGAAAGATGATGGTGTTCTTATGGTTACTGCCATATCTCTGGTTGCCAGTGGTCTTTCTGATTTGTGTTCTGCTTATAGCAGGCCTTGAGCTTTTACCTTTCCATGCATGGGATAATCTGATTCCCACATACTATACTAAACACAAGCTCCAGCCTACATACCCTGTGCACATCCCAAACTCACACACATATATGAGAAGAGAGACCTTCAGCCTTCCTGCACGACCCAAACGTTTTTAAAACAGAAGAGCCACTTAAACAATGCAATAAAGCATTTTGGTTAAAAAATATTTCACATGCACTTTTTCTTGTAGTCTTGCCAACGTCTACTAAATTAAACATCTACAGATCTGAGCACTTTCAACCCTTTTTGGAATCTTGTTTGCAAAAACTTCTGTTTAAATGGTCCTCTGTAAATTCTCTGGGGTCTTTCATGTCTTGCTTTGCAGGCGCCCACATTTCTCCCAGGGAAGTCTCTCCAGTGAGCCTAACAGGGGCCCAGCCAAAACATCACAGTGAGGAGCGCTTGCTTTGTTTCCCAAGTGTTTCCTCAAAAATGTATGCCTGGATCCATCTTCTCTCTCCTGGGTACACGTCTTGACAATCCAGCTATTGAAGTAGCTCAATGTATGCACACAATAAATATGTCAACACATCACATTCATAAATTATTACAGGCAATGCCAAATCTGCCACAAAGATTTTTCAACTTGAAGCTGTAGAAGAGGATCTTCAGTGGCAGAAATGCTGAAAGACTGACTCTGAAAAATAAGGTCATCTGGTTATCTCATGTAACTAGGATCCAAGATAGCATATGTTTTATGGTTAGTGGAGAAAAAAAAACTGATGAGTATTGAGAAGCAGAATTTAGAATAATGTAAAACCACCAGAAAACATTTATGAAGCTGTTCTGCTACTTCCAAAGTTAGTCGTAGCTGTCTCTCTGAAGGAATCATTAGGAAGCATGGTAGTTTTCAATGCTTTGTAAAATTAGTTTTCCTTTTCAATTCTTTGATCAGTTATCCTGGAATTTACGCAGTAGTTACAGGTTGTTACTTCGGTTGCAACCACAAAAATTCAGTCAGTTTTTCTGGCTGTTCTAGGTCTAGCCTGAGACAAAGGGATGCTCACTATGCTTCCACATTCACATTAGCATCTGCTTCCCAGGTCTTTTCCCTTCTCTGTGGTTCTCCCACTTCTCATCCTTCTCAGTGTGGCACTCTCCATGCTGCCCTCCCACCATGCTGCTGAGCACAGGCAGTTGCACTTCCCTACGTCTGACTTGGGCAGGGTTAAGGATTTTGCTCCCTGATGTAGCTCTGCTCTGCCTCTGAAGCGACACTGCTGAACCACCATCATGTCCTGTGTGACAGCACCAGTCTCCTTCAGCAAAAGGTAACCCTGCTCAGCACAGACTGCTTCCTCAGGTGGTTCAAGCAAATATTTAACATAGAGATGGATTAAAAATACAGAGCATCCCAGTTCGCTGTAGCTGAGGAACAGTCAGAAAGGGCTATGATGCTGCTCCAAGTGGCTTTTGCAACTGTCCTGACAGATCTCCCAGAGCTCTTTGCCAGCTCAGCAAATTCAGCCACTCCATCCCCAAATCTGCTTCAGAGGCTTTGGGCTGCCACAGTGCCTCAGACCTGGTGAGAACAGCACATGCATTAAAGTCAGAAGAGTGAAAATCAGACCATTAATCTCTTAATCTCTATTACTTTGGGATTTGTCAAAACGTGGGGCTTTACCTGCCATGATGGCTGTACCTGACAGCTTCCCAAGACATGGCTTGGGCAAATGATGTCAATTTTAGATCTTTTGGATCTTTTTAGATCTTCAGGTCTGCTCTGGTTTTGTGCTAATTTGCTGTGTGCCACTGAAGCTAAGCATTCATCCTGCAAGCCTGTGATTTGAAATTCCCATGTAACTTCATCTGGCTTTGAGTTTCCCAGGTATGTAGATCTGCCTCCTTCCAGTGTTTTTAGCAAGGCCCCATGCACTGGCCTTCACTGCAGCTCTTACCAATCCGCCATTTTAATTATGGCAGATATTTTTTCACAGCATCTTAGTTATTTCACTGGCTTTCAAGTTCTGAGATGAGTGGCATCTAATTATCTGGGTCTCTTTTTTTCCTCTGTTTCTGATAGTGTCTTGTCTTTCATGTATGTAAAGGGTAAATGAACAGGAAAGATATTTTTGCCACTGTTCTATTAGTTCAATATGCCAGCCACACATTCAATACTTTTCAGGTATTGATACCTGTATCAAAATGAACAAACTGCAAGTAAACAACATAGTGGCAACAAACACTAAAATACAGTGTGGACTTGTGGGTTCATCATTTTTGTCTTGAGGTTTGATTCAGGTTAAATCCTCCCTCTCATTGCCTGCAACAGTTCCTGTCCTACTCACACCCCAATGGCTCTGGCTATGCAAGAACTGCTGCATTTTGTGTCTTCACCTTGTTTTTTCTCAAGAGGGAAAGCTCACAGATATTAGCCCCTGTACCTGTTACAAGCAGTAGGGCTGGAGTATTGTACAGCAAAAACAAAATCTCCACATTTTGTTGGGATGAATCAAAAACAGTGATCAAGTTATCTTGTAACCTAGCTTTATGTGCATCTTGTTAAAAAATGTAAGTCATAATAACACAGTTAATCAGGAAACAGAACTTCTTCTGCCAATTTTTTGCTTTTCTTGCTTAAATGTTTATGCTGCAAGGGTAGCCCATCTGGTTTAAATTGTAGGATGAAAATCACAAGATCTACCCACCATTCCCAGACTTGTAATCCTGGAAAAGACTGGAAGTAGTTTGGTGACATAATGTTTCCCTGCCTCCTTTGGAAATAAATCTCCAGCTTCAGAGTAGATTGCAGCAGGCAATAGAGTAATTTCAAGACACAGACCCAAGGCACAAAGTGGGCAGCTGTTTCAGGTTCCTAGTAAGTCAGTGGCTGGCATTCACGTTGAGGTTCAGGCTATTGTAAATTAAGTAGGAATTAGCTGTGCAATCTACATTCAAGCCCAAACTTGGACACCACACCCCAGGAAGTTCAGCAGACACCTGGATGTCTGGATGTGGTCTGCAAGCATTTCGCCCTAGAGTAGAGGTGTTAATAGCGTGGTTCCTTCCATAGTCTGCTGAACACAAATGCAAATGAATGCTGTGTGTGCGGCCATTGCAGAATTATTTGTTGCATGGTGTCGTGTTGTGATGGTCTCGGTACCATTAATGTACTACCTCTCAACATTCATGCAGTGAAACATTATTGTCTCCATTTTACAGGTGAGGCAGGAATTTGCAAAAAGATTCAGTCACACAGAGAGTCTTAATTCATCTGGGAGCTGAGTCCTCAATGAGTGCTGCAACAACAGAGCCAGTCATTCCCTTACTGAATTCAGTGTGACAGGCTGCTATTGATACCTGATACCTAAGCAGTGCTCTCCTTGCAGAGTTCCCAAATCCCTGCACAAAGGCGGCTGAATAGCCTTCTTCCCAATTTGCCAGTGGAAAATGGAAAACACAAAGAAATTGCTATGAAGGCGTCTTACCCACTGCAATGAATTCCTGAGTCAAGAGAAGAACCAGGTTTGTGAAATGCTTTGAAATAGCTGGGTAGGACATTTACCAAATTTTAAGGCATGACTAAATGCAGTTGCTCTTTGTTCATAAACTGTTACAGGATGCTATGTCTAATCACATCAGAAACTTAAGAAATACCCATGTGTCCTTGGTTGGTCAGCAGCAGGATGGCTTGGACGTGCCAGGATGACAAAGAGCTGTATGCTGGCCTGTTTCAACCACTCTGGATAGACCCCGTCACGTGGAACTGATAAGGGCTTTGACGGTATCTGCCTGACTTATATAGGGTGTGGAGCAAGTTGTCATTTAGCCTCTTTCAGATAACTGATTTGGCCACTGGTTTTCATTACTAAGTAACCATCAAGATAAACAGAGATTTATTGCTTTTAAGGCAATGAGGCAAGTGATGCACACTTCACATGCCAAAGCAGACACTGATAGTTTTTCCAGTAACACCTGCGGTTTTTATTAGTGGATAGGACTGAAACAGAGCTGGAGATTTGAGCTCCTGCCTGCTTTAAGAGAGCATATCCAGAGGCAGGAACATCACAGCTCGGATCTTTCTCTACAGTGGGTCATCTCGGAATGTGGGACACAGTTTTTCCCTCCTCTGCCATTAATATGTATCTGTACTGATGCCACTGACGCCACACACGTCCTTATCATTCCAGAGATATCAATGTCCCTGTGCTTGGGGAAGGAGCACAGCCTTGGAACACGTGGGAAAGGACTGTGGGGCTGGTGGTGGCTCTTGCACTGTGCGACTGCAGGCAGAGAGTGGAGTCTGGGGTGGCAAAGGGCTGGTAGGGTCCTGACTGTGGAGCATCCACCCCTCTGTGTCTGCACCCAAACATGGGGGATAATAACATATTTCAATGTTTTCCCTCACAGAGTACAACTCTCAGGAACAAGTGGGACCATTGTTTAGACTAGACAAGATAACACTACAATAAAATATTTGAAATAGCAGAGGAAAATACGAATGCTGCTGCAGACAGGAGGCCATGGCCTGTGGAATCCAGCCAGCAGGTTCTGGCACTTATTTACCCGTGAAATTTTTGTTCTGTATCTTTTCTGTCACTACTGGGAAATGAGGTTATGACCCTAAGACTTGGGAGGCACAGACTCTGCTGCAGACTCTCTGAGAATTTGGGGTGGATGTATGGCCTCTTGCTGGTTCAGTCTTCTGTGAAATGGGGATAACAGTTCTTCCTTACTTCACAGAGCCTCTGCAGAGATAAACATTAACAAGCATGAAGCCCTCAGCTACCAAAGTGATGAAGTACACTTAAGGGCAGTAAATTGAGCAGAAGACAGTGTTGTGTGAGGATGCTGGTTAGCCTGCATTGCTGTGGAGTTCAGCAGACACCTGCTGCTCACTGGCTCTGACATGCAGTGTGGTTGCCACTTTCTCCAATAGCCTCAAGTCACCAGAAACTCCACAGCTACCCCAGAACATCTGGTGCCTGGCATCAGCTGTCAAAAGGTTTTACCCCCAAGCCCCTCTTTCGTGTATGCTCAGGTTTTGCAGGGGCAGCTGTGGAAGTTGCAGGCAGCATCTCCAAGCCTACTGTACCATTGGGTCTCTCATGAATCTACTGAGAAACACTTGTGCAAATAACTTCAGGGTTTTTACAGTATCTGTTCAGAATACCTGGGTTTATTGTTGTTGTGGGAAATGCAACTATGATTTTCCTGACTTTGCTGCAGACAAAAATCTCTGCACAGAGTAACCTTGTCCAGGTGAGAGGGGGTCAGGGCTGTGGAGTTGGTGACAGCATTGGGCATGATCAGGAGGTTGGTGCTGTGAGCCTGCTGAAGCTAGAATTGGACTTAGATGATCTTTCAAAAAAAGATGCATGATATTTTGCCCAGCAAGCATGCCTTCCAGCCATGCAGTCCTCTGCTCTCAAGTGTTGCTTTCTGCCTCACTTCTCCTGCAGGAACACAGT
Source organism: Dicrurus megarhynchus (assembly GCA_013399195.1). NCBI lineage: Eukaryota > Metazoa > Chordata > Aves > Passeriformes > Dicruridae > Dicrurus > Dicrurus megarhynchus. The sequence continues at coordinate 758,378 of VXAD01010352.1, forward strand.
TGTCTCAGAGGCTCAGCCTCACTAGGAAGGTGGATTACAACAAGATCTTCTGCTTTTGACAGTAAGCAAAGATGGAAGAACCACCACTGGGCAAAAATATTCAGCTACATTTTCCTGGAAATGTCTGTTCCTGGAAAATGGAATGTGTTGAATAACAGTGCAGCTCCATACTGAAATATGAAGGACTTGGCCTAAAGATCCTTCTGAAAAGTGCCTGTTAGCTAGTGCAGGCTGGGTTGCTTCAGGTAAAAATCAGAAATACGGCAAAATTCTTATTCTTCAGAAAGATGTTTCTTGAGCCCCAGGGCTAGAACATTTCTGACTAGGGTAGTTCAGGAGTCAGGGGCTATGGGGAAGTCAGGCTCAGTCAGGCTCAGCTGTGCCCTGCCTGCACAGCTCTGGAGGTGCTGCTCGTGCCATGGTGAGTGATGGCTCTTGTCCATCTGTGTGCCGCACTTCACCGTGCTATTGAGGACAGGACATCACTGGGGCAAACACTGCTCCTGCACTGTTATACACATTTGCAAGGTACATATGGTGCTGCTGTGGTTTTAATTCACTTATCATGCATTAGAATGTCTGAGGATTGCTATACTGGAGGATATACCGGTGTTGTGCTTGCCAGAGGGAGAAACAGAACAGTTCACTCAAGGATGCACAGAGATAGGAAACAGCAAAGAGTTCAAGGCTCTGCACTTCTCACTGAACTTCCTTCTCTGGACAGTGTTACAGCTCCACAAACACACCTCCTCAGGCTTCCCCATCCAAGAAGTGTCCTCTGTGTCACTTGCTTGCATCAGAATTAGCAGTTTAAAATATTCAGATATGCCTCCCACCTTTTTTTCTCTTTTCCACTGATCCTAGAAATACAGATAACGTCCCTCTGCAGGCAGGCTTATCAGGCAGGAGTGTTTGGGTGAGCTGTGAAAAGCAGCACATTCACTAGTTGTTAGAAAAATCCCCTAATGCTTGCATAGCATTGTTCCGAGGTGTGTAAAGACACGCACATATGTTATGGCTCATTACGGGAAACGCACCAAAAAGAGCAGTTACACACAGACACTGCATTTAAAGCCATTTGCTGCAGGATTTTAAAGGAAAAATTGAAAGGGAAATTTACTCACAGAGAGCAGGCTTTGCTTTGAAAACAGGCTTGCTGAGCTCAGCCTAAGCAATTTGGGATCAAGGTCTCAATTCTCTGCAGGAGGGACCTCAGGCTCTTGTCCTGTAAGAGATTCAGGGATTACAGAATGGCAGCACAGCAGAGGAAGGCAATACTCTGACATGACCTGCTGCCAGTGGCCCGACAGCCATTTCAGCCCGGGGCTCTGCCCAGCCCGTCCCTGCCCCGGCATGGGTGTCTGAGCAGGTGTTTTGGGGCCCATCCCCAGCTCAATCCCTGCCCAAGGCTCTGCTGGGACAAATGCTCAGGCTTTGCCCCAGCTCGGGCTGTCAAAGCCACTTGACCCTGGCAGCAAAGGCCACCTGCCTGCTCTACCATGTCTCCAAGACCTGGAAAGGGGAGGTGACATCAAGAAAAATGGTGCCACAGGCAAAGGAGCAGGGAAACAGCTGCGACCTGAGGACATGATTGTCAATTCCATTTCTTCCCTGCTCCATGTCCTGCCAAGTAATGAAATGAAGGGGACATAGGGATGACAAAGAAATCTGAATGATGTCTCCACCATGTCCCAAAGATACTAAAAGCAATCTGGAAGAAACCTCCTGGGAGGTTAAATCAGCAAGCCATTACTAAAACTATAAAGGGAGAAAACTTTCCTCAGGAAGCAGAAAACACAGGGTCCTCAGATGGATCAAACAATCAAAACCACTCATTTGCCTTTTTTTCTTCAAGTCAAGAATGAAGCAGTGCATATGAAATATTTTTTAAAAATGAAACCTTCACATCACTTAGTGTGCTGTACTAGTACAAGGTGGGGGAAAAAAAAAGGCTTGTAGCCAACTAGATACTTTAATGAGAAATGGGGCTCACGCCTTTTGCCAACAGAAGAGATCAGTGAGGTCAGATCTGGATTTATCCCCTCAGTTGTACACTGGCATTTGACCTCAGCATTGCAGCAGTGGTTTTCATGGCTCCTCCTCCCTTGTTCTGTCTGAAACAAACTCCTGGAAGCTGAAGGTTGATTGAGGTTGCAGCTACATGAAGATGTGGCCTCATTGCTTCAAATGAAAATCATAACAAAGATTAATTTATCCCTTCTTTGACGAATCTTAACATGGTAAGTGGTGAATCTGACATTGTTTCTGCCCATGTTTTGTCCTGAGACTTAAAAATGTAGTTTGAAGGTCATCAGGCTGGATAGTGCCCTCCTCAGAAACCACATTCCAGGGCCTTTTGCTCAGCCAGTGAGTCAAGGCTGTCTCAATTTTCTCAGACTTGCTAAACAAATGGGTGTTTTTCCCGCTGAGGCTGTTCTGCCTTCTGTTCTGGAAGAATGGGACATGTGGGTAGGAGAAGCAAGAGGCTGCTGGAGTCAGACTGGAATCTTCATGTACTACAGATATACACAAATATCCAAGAAGCAACAACCTCATACTTCAAAATTTCAACCTGGAGGGTGTATACTTTTAAAGGAAAATAAAACATTTTGAATTTCCAATAATGCCCTCTGTGATAACAACCTATATTGAAGGGTCTGTGGTATTTCTGTAATGCAGAATGGCTGCATATTTGCAAATCAATGGGCAAAAGACTCTACATTTGCAATGATATGAGAGAATACAGAAGCTGTGATGGAATCAGTCTGACCAGTATCTGTTCTGTCACTCATCTTCTAGTAATAATAAATGATGGGTCTAATTCAACAACATTCACATCTAGGTTTTATCTATATAGAAGTCTCAAAAAGTAATCTTCCATTGCCCTGCAATGAAACTGGCTGTATTTTTTGATGAACTGTGCTCTAAAAATGTGTCTGTACTTGTTATCACCATGCCTTGGTTATGAAAGCCTAATGCCAAAAAAATGAACTTGCTTACTACATTATCAGGACATGCTGGGATTTTTTTCTGCTTTCACCATCTGCTTGCTTTCATATGCTTTCCATTACTGAGACAGCATATTACGCTGCTAGCAGAATTAGGAAGAATAATTTAGCTCCCAAAACAAACATGATAGTAAATTCAATGGGTAACATTCTGCTCTCTCTTCAGTCCATGCAATCCACTGAAGTCTGTTCTGTGACACCTAACTGGGTCAAATTATTTTCTTAATCCTAAAGATTCAGCTCCACTTGACTTCAGTGATGAAATCTGGGTGTAGATGAAGGAGAAAGCTGCTCACATTATGCCTAACACCTAATTTAATGGAAAAAAGGGTTTTATTTTCTGTGGTATGCTACACTTTCGAGCTACTCATGGAAGTAGGTGCAGTCTATTTAAGACTTATCTAACATATACCATTGCATGGAAATTGTAAGGAAAGGTCTCACTAGGCTGCCGTGCCTGCTGGGCGAGGGCAGCCAGCAGCAGCAGCTTCACAGAGCAACAGCAAGCAAGAGGCCCTTTGAAAAACCTGTTGTAAAACAGTGGCTGAGGAGGGGCTGTGCTCTGCACATGGGCACTGGTGGGAAGAGAGGCATCCCAGCACAGCGGTCCTCACCTACTGGGGACGGCAGCTGCTTCACCCTCTTGTGCAGAAGGCTGAGCCCAACAGGCTCTACTGACTGGCCTGCCTTGGGAACCATCTGGTGTGGAACAGACTCTGTACTTGGGGCTGGCTTGTGAAGGAGGACAGGGACTAGACTGAAAGCCTATTTGTATTGTGTGAGCACAGAATTTTTCTGCTGGTCCAGCAAGGAGGTGACTGTGGAGCAGCCTGAGGAAAGGGAGAGCCAGCCACACCTGGTGGTACCTGAGAGAGGGAGGTTCTACAGCAGCATTGCCATACCTCTCCATAGTGAATGTTAGGAAAGCACCAGCTGTGCTGCATGGGGAGTGCAGCCCAGCTGCAAAGGCAGCACAGGCAACTGGTGCAGGGGGTAGCAGCATCACCCACTTGCACTCAGCCCTCTTCGTGGAGCAGTACTGGTCTTTAAGGTTATACTTTCAGGGAGGGAAGAGCTGGTGCCAGAAAAGAGACTTGTTGAGGCTACCACTCCACCAATGGTGCTGCTGCTCATATAATGAATTTACGTGAGTGCTTTTGAGAGATAATCTCACAAACCAGATGTTTTTCAGGGATCAAAAACAAGAGTAGTGCAGGCTTTGTGTTAACAAAATATAAAACAAAAGAATACCTTTTTGTGCCATAACATGAAAAATGCAAGCATGTTAGCAATCTGTAATGACTCGGCTACTCCTGTTTTTCTTACACTCAAAGAAAAACATGATCTGCTGTGTATTCTCTCATTCTGCTGGGGAGTCATGCACTCAGCTTCCATGAATGCTCTTCAGCGACAAGAGGCTGCTACACCCTTTAGTCTCAATCACTTCTACTAGTATCTCCACATTATTCTGAATAAAAAGAAAGTAGCAAATTGAAGAGGTTCACTCCATGGCATAGGAAGAGCAATGCAGGAGAAGAACTTCAGAGTGAAGCTAAACATCTTCTCTTTATTGCATCATTAGACAGAACAGAGAAGCACCACTTGTAACTGGCTTATGCACTCTCTATTCTGCCATGTTAACTTGTTTTCGGGTTTCACTGTAAAGAACCAAGTTTATCTCTGAAATTAACTGAGCACATGACTGCTGTTTCTTTTCACCCATATAGCACCATTTTCAATGTTCTGAATTAAGTCACAGAATCATTGAATCCTTAACGTTGGAAAAGGCCTCTAAGATTATCGAGTATAATCATTAACCTAACACTACTATGTTCACCACAAAACCCCCAAGTGCCACATTTACACTTTTTTTTTAATACTTCCAGGGATGGTGACTCCACACTTCCTTGGACAGCCTGTTCCAATGCTTGACCTCCCTTTCTGTGAAGAAATGTTTCCTAATGTCCAATCTAAACCTCCCCTGGCACAATTTGAGGCCACTTCCGCTTGTTCTATCACTTGTTATGTGGGAGAAGAGACCAACCCCCACCTGGCTACAACCTCCTTTCAAGTAGTCATAGAGAGAGATAAGGTCTCCCCTGAGTCTCCTTTTCTCCAGGCTAAACAATCCCAGTTCCCTCAGCCACTACTCATGTGCTCCAGAACTTTCACGAGCACAGTTGCCCTTCTCTGGACGCACTCCAGCAACTCAACGTCGTTCTTGTCTTTTTGCCCCTTTGAGACAGGCTTATTCCATCTGTTGCCAGCAGGCTTGGTGTCATGTAAACTGACCTGTTATCAAAACCCCAAAACTCTGCTTAGCAAATTAACCCAGAGCAGATAAACATTAATTAATATACATAGTAAGTAAACTTCCCCAGATTTACTTGTGGTGAATAGATCTTGGCTCTAGTCCTTGAAAACCAACACTAAAAGATGAGAGCTGAAGCTGTTGTAAATTATCATTTGTGGTGGCAGTGTCAGTCTAGAAGTCTATCAATGTGAATTACCGTAAATCAGGAAGGAGCTTACACAAAATGTGGTGCTGCAATAAACAACAGGCTCCCACAACTGAAAATCACAATTGATATCAAGTTCTTGATTCAATAAAACATTACTTTCTTCATGACACACGAGCTTTGCTTTCACAATATGACCCCACACTGTTTTGTATTAGGGTGATAGAAATGTTACTTTCTTGAGCCATTCAAACCAGTCTCCCCTCAGCTGGAGGAACTACAGACAAAGAACTTAATAGGAAATTTAGGATATTGACATATACTGCTATTGTTTTAGCAGGTTTATTTTGCCTTCACAACACAAGAAAAACAATTTATCTAGAATATATATGGCTAACAGCTCCAGGAAACTTGGTTATCTAATGTAGCAGCTCACTTACTTGCAGCAACTGTAATGGATTCTTCTCTATGACACGATAAATCATAAAGATTACATAAATAAGTAGATCTGAAAATGAGAAACAATATCAAGGATCTACCTGACAACAGACACACATTGCAAATTAAATAACTGTTTCAACTGCCAACATGGTATAAGTATTTTCTTCTTGGCTTGCTTGATTGTGGTTACTTGCAAATGAATTTGTTTATTAGAAAAGAAAATATAATAACCAGGAAATATTTGAGCTCAACAAGTTGTATATACCTCCCTGCTGACTTCAAAATGTGTCTAAACACATACAAATCAGAACAAGTTAGTGGCATCAATGCCTTCATTATTTAATCCACTTCAGTTCATCGTATGAACTGAAGATTAGTTTTTCATATGTTGGTAATGAGTAGGTTAGGTTTATGAGTGACTCATAGTAGATGGATAGTGGAGTACTTAATAAAGGACAAGGAATAACCAAGGAGGCTGGTGTCTCTAGCATGCTTCAGGCAGGAATGACGGTGGTAAAGGTGCTAAGAGCACTCCTTTCCTCCAAAGGACTGGTGATCATTAGCATAGCATTTGTACAGCTCAGATATTCCCAACAAAGACCCGGAAATACCTGTTCCTCACACAAGGCAAACAGGTTTCCAAGAGAGGACTTTACTGCCTTTTTTTTTTTTTTAATCTGTAAAACAAGCTTTAAAGAGAGGCGGGGCTGAGGGGAAGATTAATGTTGTTTTTGTTGAGATCTCCCAGTAAACTTCAGTGAAAGAAGAAAAAGAAAGGGTGTAACTGAAACACTGCATGATTCACAGATGAAAGTATGCGCCTCTGTCAGCCTAAGGCAGAAGATAAGGCTAAGAAAAGTTAGGGAATGGGCTACTTAGTCTTTGCTAGTGCAGATTAAAGGACAAGAAAGGCCTAAGGAAAACACTATCCTAAAAACGACTTGATTTAATCACTTAAGTTTCACAAGTTCTTGAAAGGTACATGCTCTTCAGGCAACATGGAAATAGAGATTATCATGGCAGATTAACATGATGGGGTAGTTCATAAAGGAAAGAGAAGAGGAAGCATGGATGAGAGGCAATCTGCTGGGACTAACGTAAATCTGAGGAATGACAGTAAAGATTGGTTCTACTGAATCTCTGGCAGCCCCCAGAAACAGCATCAGGAAAGGTTCTAATACCCAAAAATCTTGTCACAGAAATGTCACATTCCATGCTTCTACTGCAGAATAAACACCATCATCAGTATTATGGCCTAAATACTTGTGGATGAGGAGACTCAGATTTCTTCAAAGAGACACTGAGTCAAGATGCAGTGGTGAGCAGGGGAACGCATCACACAAGAGCTAATCACAGACAAAATTTTGCAGTGAGTGGGCATGGGATGGCTCAGTTAAAATTAAATCAAATAATGAGCAAAAATAGACCTGTTAATATTTATTGAAGTAACTACCAGGAAACAACTAGTGAAAGTAAACTGACCAAATAACTCAGGGATGTGACCTTAGAGAGGGCTTGAAATTTAGTAAGTTGGGGAAAAAAACAACTTTTAATGAAATGCTTCAGATCTAACACAATTAATAATAACTGCAAAATGGCTGTTGCTCATAGGGAGATCAGATATCCCAGATTACCACAGCCATCCTGAAATGTAGAGACCATCCTATACATCTTCTGCCAAAAAATCCCTGAGAAACTGCAGAGTTCTAGATTTTCCCTCTCCCCACTCCAGGCAGCAAGAGAGACCACTGCAACAGAAAGACTGGGACAGCTTCGGCCCCTTGCCAGGTCACACATCCCAATGCAAGGGACATGTCTCTTGCCACAACACCCCATGCCCCTTTTAAAACAAAGCAAAATTAATCACCTGAAGTCTAAGCAATCAAAGCACTTAGATGAAATGAAAAAGAGACAGATCAGCAAAGAAAAATTACTTGAAGGTCAGAGTTTAGAAATACAGTTGCAAAGAAAATTAGAATAACAAATAGCTCCTCAGCTATATAAATAAAAAGAAAACAATGAAAAAATGGAACTGCTCTGAAATGGGAATGATGTGAAGATTATAGGTAATTCAAGGATGGTTCCAAACCTAAATGTGTGTTCAGTGCAGAAGGAGGGAACAAGAGGAGGTGATATCCCTCCCCAGTTCCAAGTGATGCAGCACAGTAACCAGGACACCAAATGACACTGTCAAGGGTCACTGTCTCCCTGGATAACAGCACTGGTAGCATCTCTAGAAAGGAAATGAAAAGTAATCTGGACAATTATATGTAATTTTTTTCTGAGATCAGTACTGTGCAATTTGTTAGGACAATTCCTAAATAAAACAAAAGTTGAGGACATGAAAGTAAATGAGATAAAATATAACCTGATCTTACTGAATAATATATTCTTCTGAAGGAGGAAAGACTGTGCTGAAAGAGGTTTCTGATGAGGCAGGTGCTGGGAGTAATGTCCATGGATTGCTCTTGTACAATAATTTCATCAGAGGAATTTACAAAAAAAAGAAAGCTATATCAATATATAATTTTAAAATATATATTTATATCAGTAAATGTTCTGATGTCACAAATTTAGGAAGTAGTGCTAGCACAACAAAGGATTGGAATGTCATGCAGGAAGACCTAGATTACTTTGAAAAACAGAAAGAGGCTGAATTTATCTGGAAAAGCAAAGGCTGGTAACAAAACTGTTGTAGTTAGATGGAGAGCTGAAAATTAATTAAAGAAGATAAAATCACAGGGTACTCAGCTGCAGGGTGAGTACTTCTAAAAGATGATCATATGCACTCCTAGACTGTGGTAAATGAATTCAGAAATGCTTTTTCTCATCCTCGAAGAAACATCCATACCATTGCAGCCACTGAGAAGGGCCCCCTGTGGAGCTCTGTGCCGTTTAGGTAGCGGGTGTCACACGAGAGGAATTCAAACCTGAACAGATGGGAAAGGATTTCTGCCAGGCCCAAAGGACTGCCTGTCCTGCATGGGAAGTCCAGAGGAGAAGGAGTTGCTTTGCTTAGAGAAAGGCAAGTCTGGGAGGAGTGAACGTGGCAAGGAAGTGAAATATGAAGGCACTAAAAGAACTCATTATATTAAAGTAAATCAGTCAGTGGTGGAGGTCAGTGCTGGAGGTAGACACCCAGACCCAGCAGGGCTGCATGACTAGGAGGCAGGAAAAGCCTTTCAGGATGGGACTCACTGAGCCCAAGCAGACTTCACAAACCACAGGGAGGGTGCACAGGGCCATTGCAGGCAGCAGCCCCCAGAGAAGGCGTCTGTGCAGGCTGGGAGGTGGCACATGGCACAGAGGCTCGGTGCCCGAGCCAGAGCTGCAAGCCCTGCAGAGCCCACAATGGATTCCTGCAAAGGGACAGAAATGCTTCTGCAATGCCCACCCCGATGTGGACCCTGGTCGGACTGGACACTGACCAAAATCTCCCCTTTCCCTCTCTGCTACCCCAGATAATGAAGTTTGGTGCACTATAATTTATTTTGCTTGTTGTGCATACTCAAAGGTATACACAGTCCTGCAGCTTGAATAATGTACTGGCAGCTGAATAAGGGACTTCATTTCTGTTGACTGAGGGTTACATCCTCAAGTATCCCAAACCAGCAAAGCTACATTAGCTTGGCCTGGCTAGAGATCTAGCAAAAAATATCTAACAGAGGAAAGAAAATACATGAAAAATACACAGATATTAAGCAGGGCTTTGTGTGGTAGCTAGGAGGTGGCCTGAAGGCTCTGGTTCACTGAGGGGTCCTGGCATGGGAAGAGGTAGCACTTGCCAAAGGAAATGCTTTTTGCAGCGTTAGCTTCCTTCCTCCTTCATGCTGCTTCAAGGCTCAAATCCCCAAATTTTCACAAGTGTCCCAAGAGATGCCTGTGTGAAGCATGCGTGAGCCCCTCTAGTAGTGCCAAATGCATCTAAATACATGAGAGCTGAAGCCAAATATGTGGGTGAAACAATCCTGGCTTCTGTTTCTGTGCTCCATCAGCAGGACCTGAAATACTTACATTTTAAGGAGAGTCTATAAATCCAGCTAGTACACACACATACACACACACACACATTCATTTAATTTAACTCTTATGAGTAGCTATATAAAACTCCAGGAAAAATAGTTTGATGGATTCTTACCCCCTCTTTAGCTAGGTTGTAACAACTGGCACATGGATTTATATTTTGGACCTAATATAGTAATTGTAACTTTATTAGTGTATTGCCCTTTTCCTCCTCATGAACCTGACTAAGGGTGTCATCCTACAACCAGCTATATAGGTTTACAGAGATGGATGCTTAATCCAACAGCCACATTATATTTGATCTTTAAGAAAAGCTCAGTGTAGGATGGATAGTGTAACTCTAATAAAGTGATTATAAAATGTCTTTTTTTTCAAGGGCTGCAATTTATAAAGTTTTGCCAGTGTATCCTTAACACAAGAAGCCTGGAAGTCTCGAGAAAAGACAAAATAGCCTGGCTTGCAGGAGGGGAAGAGAAGAGAGGGACAGCTCTTCACCTGCCTGCCTGGGGTGAGGTACCCCCAGCAGGGGAGGGGAAAGCTCTGGCCCTGAGAAAGCCCCAGGATACATCCATCCTTGGGCAGTGTGGGATGCTGCAGGGGCAAATCTTCTGCGCTAGGAAATGGTGAAACAATTTAAGAAGGTCTTTAATGATAACGCAGAATTGCATTTTTCTCCTATAGCTCTTTTCTTTAGTAAGAGCTTTCACTGTTGCCTGCCTACATTTTTGGCCCTTGCTTTATTAAAATAAAATAAAATAAAATAAAATAAAATAAAATAAAATAAAATAAAATAAAATAAAATAAACCTATGCCCTTCTCATCCAATCTTATGCAGAGGCAAACAGCAAGTACTATGGCAGCAATAATCACCTTCCTCTCTGGGATGAGAGGTGTGTTTGGGCTGCATGAGGCTGCTCTCTCCATCTGGCAGCCTCTGCTGAGTTAGGAGCTTCTGGGAGTCTGGAGAAATACTTCTCAAGTTACAAGGTCCTGGCTGCAGACTATCATCTGTGTGGACATTTGTGACATATTTATTAAGATTAACCTAGCTGACTTATGAATAGAAATGCCTGTGTGTCAGAGCACCATAAGAAATGAGAGCAAGGTTTAAAAGAATAACCCATGCTGATTACCAAGGATGTGAATGGCAGAAATTGAGCTGTAGATGCTGGGGAGAATGTTCCCATGAAGACCAGTTGGCTACTCTGCAATACAACCCATTAGAAATGGTTCATCAGCAGAAATCTTGCACTTTGGTAACAAGCAAGATGGGAGCAAGGATGTACCTCAATTGTTTTGCCACTGTCCTCCTTTTGTCTCAACAGGAAATAGGATTCTATTCTTAGAATGAGGAAACAAATACAAAGGGGAGTAGCCTTGCTTTACATCCTTGGAGCAAGGACTGAGCAAGATTTGAGGTCAACCTATTACACTAGAGTAATTTCTCAATTCCTAGAGAGTATGAAAGGATTAGCCAAAGAGGAGTTTGTCACTGCCAGAAAAGAAAAAGCTGAGACGTGGTAAGTGGTCAAGGCTCAGTATCTCTTGTCCCTCCCTCTCTGGGCACACAGCACAAGGTTCTTGAGTGAGTGTGAACACATATGAGAAATGCATATGTGTGCATACATGAACAATCAGCAAGAATGAACATGAAGGACTGGAAACAGATTAAAATAAAATAAAATAAAATAAAATAAAATAAAATATCATTTTGTATAACATTTGTTATGTTTATTTCCTGCAATATATAGTGACAAATGAGGGAGGAGTGTTCATCATCTTCTTTGTCAAGACTGGGGAAGTGGAAGAAGAAGCTGAAACATGAAGGTCATTCACCTATTGTTAATATGCCCTTTACTTTTTCCAAAGTAGAAAATTTTCTGGTCACCAAAACACCACTTCACTTTTGATGAAACACAATCCCCTCTCTCTTACAGTGATGTTTATTTTCCTTTTTACATTTCCCAGTCAAAATGTGCTTCCATTTCACATGGAAATCAACACTGGTCAAGTTGCAGCCACTCCCCTGTGCAACACCCTTTGGCCACATTCAGGATTTTGGTAAAATTTACTTATTTCTGTGTACTTGTGGCTTACTAGTTGGTTTGTTTTGTCTTTCTCCACAAGAATAGTTGTATTTCACTTTCAATTAGGATTACATGACTTGGTTTCTGAAGGAGGAAAACTTAAGATGTTAATAACATAAGAATTCTCATACTGGCCTTTGTGTCTTTCTCATGTGACCTTTGGTATTTCTGCTAAATATTCTGAACTTCTTTTTTTCTACAGTTTATCATGACTCACTCATTACAATTAGTTTGCTTCACTTGGTTGAGTCTTGGGTATGTTAATTTTAGAATGAATTTTCTAGTGCAGCTGTGCTATCACTAGTGCTGCTGTGTTTTAGCATTCCTAAATTAGGAAGTTACAAGAGAAGAAATTTCTTAACAGAGGTAAGTTTCCTTTACTCTTGGTGCAATGAAAAAGGGAAGAAGTGAAAATCGGATGGTAAATATATAATTTAAATGTTTTCTGGACCACTGGGAAATGATGCCCCTCCTTGACACCTGGGTCTGTGCCTATCCTGGGCCCCCAGTAAACACGGACACACCCAAAAAGCAGAGTTCTCTCACCGGGTAACATTAAAAACATATGAAGTAATTCTTGCTTGTTGGTTCAGCACTGGTGAGGTCACCTCCCCAGTATGTCCCATGGAGGACCTGGGACAACCAGGGACATACCAGATGGAAGCATCAAAATAGATCAGCTCTCTAGAAACCACAGTCTGCAAGTACAGGCTGAATGAACGAGGGTTGTTTAAATCAAAGAAAAGTCCCAGCTGGGACACAACAGCATCCTTTAAGTACAACCAAGCTGTCACACAGAGAAAGGAAATAATTTCCATGTCCATGATGGACTGGACAGGAAGTAATTTTGGAGAAGTAACAGATGAGAATGTAATTTCAACAGTGACAATTTGAAAGATTTAGGTTAGATATTAGGAAAACCATAGAGAGGATAGAGACTCACTAGAAGAGATTCACTGAGGTGGCAGTGGAATTGCCATTAAAGTAGGTCTTCAACAACAGGCCAAAAGCAAACATCCTTCAGGGTGCACAGTCCGACTTTCAGTCAAGCAGAAAACTGCTGCCTTTTAGCCACATCTATCTCTGTTCCGTAAGGCATATCTACCACAGCAGTTTCCACGCAGGTCCCCACAATCCCAGTGCTCTCTCAGTCCTGGTAACTACAGAGAAAACAGTTTTTCACATATAACCCACCCTCTAAAGGTGGGCAGCATGAGCTTTATTGACTGAGGGATGTAACAACACAGATGTCAAACCTGCTGGTACAGAAGTGCAGAGACCTGTGATGTCCAAGCATCAGCTGGCTCCTACCAGCATAGATTCTGTTACATGTGCCCTCCCTGGGCCATATTATTTACATAAATTACTGCATTCTACTTCAATTTATGCAACTGGGGAGAACTACATAACACAGCAAGTTCAAAGGGAGCACTGCCATGAGCTTGAACAGCACAAGATGTCAAAGAAAGTGCAGTCTTTAGTACCCTGGAAGGCTCCTAAATGTTATCTTGCTTCAGCTGTGCACAGATGGCCCTTATCTATGCTAAGGAGGAACAGCTCTTTTTCTAACCAAGCAGCAAGATGCTTCAAGGCAGTTGCTTCACCCCTGGTATCGTGGCTCTAGAAGAAGCAGCAAGAGAAGCAGGACAAAAAATATATATGTATATATATACACATACATATAGCTACAGACAGTTTGTGCAGAGTTACAGTGCTGCTCACTTTCTCTGTGCATGTCTACTATGGATCTACTTCTTCATTTCCCTGAGGTGTGAAGATGAACATTCAGGGCTCCAGCACGGCTCCAGCAGTGCAAGAGCTGGCACTGGCTTGCTGGAATTTTGGCTGTGTACACCCCTGGATGCCCTATGCCCCAGTTCCCTGGGCTGCAGCCCACAGCCTGCTCGGTTAAAGGCATTAGTTGTGAATGGCTATACTATGCTGTGGTAGGTAGAAGTAGTCCAGCTTCATTTTGAAACACAACTTCCAAATCACTGTCGAGGGTCTCACTGAACTGTCACTTGTTTGAGGTGGGAAGGGGAATGCTTTTTAGTAAGATCATCTTAATTCCTGCCCTGGATGATGCCAGCAGTAGCCACAGCTTGAGGCATGGTGACAACTGTGAAGTGCTTTGTTGGTCCTTGGCTTGTAACAATATGTATGTAACTCCCTCAGGCTTTATGAGGATTAATTAGCTAATGTTCATGAAGCTTTGAAGATAAAATATACTCTGTAAGTGTTAAAGAATTGTTGTGCTGATGTGTCATCAGGATATCAAGGACATCAAGGATATAATGCTCTGCAAGGCACACTCATTCAGGTGATCCCACACAACAACCTATTTTTTCCCCACTTGTTCTAAACTTAAAACTTGATTGGGGAATTATTTCAGTGAAAGATGCAAGACTCTTCTTTCCCACCCCAGGCTCCCTGCACTTACGAGGGCCATGTCCCCACTGTCCCAAGCCTACGTCATGAGCCATGCTCCTAAAAGATTTATTTAAGCTTTCCAACACACTTTACTGCAGGAGAAATCACGCTGCCGGGTTGCCAAGAAAAGCAGATGCAGGACACCTAGCCCTGCCTTCCTTTACAACAGCAACAACGTGCTGTATAAGTGCAAACAGACACCTCTGTGAAGCAGCTTCTAGAGAATGAGGATGCAACTGGAACAGCTTTGAAGCTATGTTTGTGGTTTACTGCTCAGGTCCAGCTATACGCCACACAACAGTAATTTGCTTTCAGTTGTATCTAGTATCTTTTCTCCAACAGCAACAGAAAACAAGAGAGATTGTCAGGTTTGGCAAACAATTCACCTATAAAAACATGTAAAAACTTCAGAGAACAATAAGGGTACCTGTAGTATCTGTAGTATCCCTTCCTAGACACACGTAATCACAAACTATTTGTAACATATAAGCTGCAGCTCAGATGCCAGTGGTCCACCACACCAGGGCTGGATACAATTCACTGCTTTTGGAATATGACCTGGCTCCTGAGCTGAAATCCTCCTCTTTAAATTAATCCTTTTTCACCCCTGTATGCTTAACATTGGTTGTAACTCCAGAACAACTGTCAGCTCCAAAGCTTATTAGAAACTGGAAACAACATTTGATGAAAGAAAATGAGGGGGGAAAAAGTCAAATCAAAACAAAACAAAATCCAACAGTTTTCTAAGCTTTCTGGGGGAAGCAAGCAAATTGTTTGACTGACGGTGCAATGGAGGGTTTTCAAGTACTCCCCTAATTCTTAACATTCAGGGGGCCAGATTCTACACAGCTAAACAGGATCTGGAAGCAGGCACCAGGCGGTATATTTGGTGGTATCTCTTGGTAGCCAATGTCTACCAATACCAAGTCAGAAAACTACAGTCCCCCCTTGACTTAAACCCCTTTAGCTGTCCTTGATTACTCTGAACCACAATTGATTATTAGATTTAAAAATGGCAGAAAATGAAACATATGGATAATTTTTTTTTCTAAAATACCCTCTGCTCTGGTTGGATGAACCAGTATTTCCTAAAGGAGAAGCTGGTTCATTAGGCTGTAACAATCCTTCCAGTTGGACATGGTTGGAGAACCTTAGAAAAGCCCTGGAAAGAAGGATGTGATTCTGTAAAATTTGGGGTAATTATTCTTTCTCAGCTTCCCTGTGTGTAAGATTTAATGTGTGAATTAGGCAAATGCATTTCATCCTTCCAAAGGAAGTCCACAGAAATCTAGACAAAGATATAAGATGATATTACCAATATTATAATTCACATATATAATTGTGTGTCTATCGCACCAAATCGGTTGTTTCAGGAAAAGTCATCAGTGCCAGTCTCAACATAATGGACATCCAAAGGCAGAGGCAGCAGCACCACCTCCAGTGGCTGCTGGGAAGAGTGGTGCCTACACCACACGCACACAGTCATGCTCGAGGACTTCTGAGGCTTGTAAAGCACAGCTGCTTAAGAATTAGATGAAACTGCTTTCTGATTTTTCAGCTTTTTTTTTTTTTTCCCTTAGCCTAGAGAAGGAATAGCTCTGCTTTTTAAAGGGATCTCTTCACAGCAGTTGCTGAATTGGGACTTCAGGCAAAAAAATCCTCCAGTCTTCCCTGGAGAGGAGGCTAATACATAAGCATAAGGTTTCGTGATTTTATCTAGATAAAAGTCTTTTGACCTTCTGTTTCTGGACAAACAAGCCATGTTGCAGTGATACATATTGAAAACTAGAGGCTCCAGCATTTTTTATGAAACGTGCAAAAAATGGAAAGCTTCTTGCTATTAATAATCAGCTGTACAAATAAATTCACACAAGAGAAGGGAATAGCAGTAGCTACAGAAAGAGAGTTAGACAGATGACCACTTGCTCTGGCTAATTGTTTATTTCACAAAGGGACTACCATGTGTTCTCTCAGCCAAAGTGACCCAGATAAGGCAAATCTGCATTTTGTAACTCTAACTGACTGAGACACAAAGCTAAAAATCCCAGCAGGGCTGTTTCAGCTACAGCAGCATTCCTCTTGCAGTTTCTGGTTTTTATTCCTATGCCATTCACATCTTTTCAGCTCCAAAATGCTCCCTATTTTTAGTACACAATTTGAATTAAAATTAAACAAAATGGGGAATAGCAGACTGGAAATCACTGTCCCAAAGCACTGTATGATAATTGCAGACACGCTACATGCTTTGGCCCCTTCTCTTTCCACCGAGTTGAATGCAAGTTTAATAGATCTTTCCTCCTTGCTCCTGTACTTGTCTCTTGTCCTTGTTTTGCTCAGTATACTTGGTTCTTTCCTTTGCTTTTATCTTCTCTTAGGAAATAATAGGAAACTTTCTCGTAACACACTTGCTCTTGGGCTAATTCCTAATGCGCTTGCACCGATTGAAGCTCCTATTGACTAAAATGCTGAGAAGCAGCCAGAGGCAGGAGAGGACAGGGAAGGACTGAAGAGGGAAAATAACTTTATAGAGATGAAAAATTCAAGTGGCACAAATAAAAGACGAATCTGAAGCATAAAGCTTTTACCCATCCAAATCTGCTTAGAACTTAATATAAAGAGGGCACGAGGCTACAATCACTGTCTGTTACTCACTGTTATTTATAAAGCACAGTAGCATTGTCTGGTGGTGCACAGGTGAATAAAAGGAGAAAAGTTTAAATTATGGAAATGCAGAGTAACTTCCTGGAGCAAACAGTTATTCCACCACTATAAATGCCTTCAAAATTGGGTTCATATTCTAAGAGATTACTAGCATTAGAGTCTGCTCCAGAGATGTCTGAAATCAGCAGAGATCTTTCAGGCTATTTTATCTGGATTCTGATTAGTCTCTTAGCTTAGACTAAAAACATGACAAGGGATAATAGAGCTGATAAACAAGGAACAGAGAAGGAAAGGTTTGCCAGAATATTACAGATAACTCTCCTTAATTCACAAGAATCAGGATGTCAAGTCCAAAATAGCTGCAAAATGTTTTAGCTAATATGTTCTTTCTAATCCTACTTTATTTTTAAAGTGGAATCTTTACGCAAGTATCACCTGAAAGGTTTTCACTGCTTAAATTTGCTACATCAACCTTAAAATTACTGCATTATTAGAATCCAAGGTCTACGAGGTTAATCGGCAAATAGCTCTACCCAGAAACACCACAGGTTACAGCTCTTCTGGCTATAAAAATCATCCAAGTTCAGACTCAGGGTCACTGGATCACAGGGCACAAGCCCATGGCAGCCACACACTCTGGCAGCTGGTGCATTCAGTATTCTGACAGGCTGGCTCCCATCTCCCATACCTCTTGTCTCTGCATGCAGGAACCTTGCAAGACATGCAGCCAGCATGTATAGTGCCCCAAATCTCCAGCACAGCCTCTGACAAGCATCCTGTTCACTTTGGGCTCTCATTACACAGATGGCCCTTTCCATACAAACAGGTACCGTGTTACACAAAGGCACCCAACTGAGAGGTCAGCTCAGAGCAATTTTCCCAAACAAGGTTCAGCATTCAAGCCATTCCTGTATGTCTCCTCTAGACAGGACTCCTTTATTGCCCTAGACAACACAGCTACCCTCAACTTGGCAAAAACCAGCACGGAGAGAAGAACCCCATCACAATTGCAAAAGATGCTTTTGAAAGTCTGGGACACATCATTCTACCCAGTGTAGGCAATTCCCAGACACAAAGTGTTTACACTGATTACAGCTTTGCAAATTCCATTAGCAGCAGCCTGCACTTATCAGTGGCCTGTTATGTTCTGCCCAGAGGAGTCCAGTGCTATGTTGTCATGGTTTAGGAATGGTATTCTCCCATTTAGTGTTCCCACCAAAACATTCCAAAGCATGCACCACTCGTTCACTCTCTCCTTCCCCTCTCCTTCCCCTGTTGGGGCTGGAGAGGAGAACTGGAGTCACAAAAGGCAAAGATCACAGGTTGAGATAAGAACAATTTACTGGAAACAGCAATGAAATAAGAAACATAGTAACAGCAACATCAATAACAAAAGGGTACAAGGTGCTCACAGTCACCTTAACTGGAGCTCAATCCTGAGTGCCCTGCTGAAGGGGCAGCACATTAGCAGGAACATTCAACGCTTCACAGACAGGGCAGGTGTTTCTCATTGCCTCTGACGGCATATTTGGAAGGTGTGGATGAGTTGGATGAAGCCAGCTTGGTGCTTCTGGCACCTGTATCACTTTTAGGACTGAGGCTTGGGCACTGTCCATCTTCCCCACACCAGTACAGGTTTAGCTGCTTGCAAACATACTGCAATGAACATCCAAACATGCAGAAATGGCAAATGCAAGTGGGCTGCCGAGAAAGGGTGGGATCAACTTCAAGATGATAAGAAAGTGCAAAGGTAGTCAGAGAGACCCTTCACCTGTGTAACTTCTTCAAGGCAAAGTATATGGTTCATAAATTCCTGACGGGTATGGCAGCAGTGTGTGAAGATCTCTTTTATTGCAGTTAGCATGTGCATACCACTGCATATACAAAGTGCATGGAATGACATATTCTGCATGCTCAGAGGTAATTTTCCAAACCTGAGTATCTTAGTCACATGAAAAGGCCAAGTTATAACAATGTGCACAAGGTGTTTGGACCATGTGCTGAGGCCATAGCCCCACTCTGTCAGGCCTGCCATACATGAACTTCCCTGTGAACCCAGGGCTAATGCCTTTACTTGAAGAAATAGCATATGGCACACAAATATGCCTTATGATTTTGACGAAGAAATTAAATTGGAAGTTAAAGAAATTAACAAATTAAATTTGAAAAAAACCCATTAATTATTGGTTCTCAAGGACACTAAGTGCCAAGGCAGTCTCTACACTGTGGGCGTAAGCACTTTGCAGTGAGCCCTTTCATCTGGTCCCTGGTTTACAGGGGTGGTTCTCCACAACCCTCTCTGCCTTTTATATGCCCAGTTTTCTTTGCATTGAAAGTAGTATGTGAGGGAGGAGGAGGTGTTCAATCTGCAGCTTGTACCTGTGCCTGGGGCTCACATGGTTCTCAAAGCAGACGCAGCTGTAGCTCAATGGACCAGCCATAGGGGTATGGAATACACAAGATGCTGGCATCTTGACTCAGGCTATTTCTAGAGCTACAGAAACACCATAAAGACAGAAACAGTTCAGTATTCAGACTCGTATTTGATATGCAAAACTTGAATCATAGAATCATTAAGGTTGGAAAAGAACCTCTAAGATCATCAAGTTCATTGATCTATATTCCTTAATGGGCGTTCCTTGGTCACTATAAAACTGCCCCTTACAAAATCACCTGTGCAAGAAGCACTTCAGAAACACCGGCACAGTGTCCAGGGTGGGGAGGTGCTGCTGGGCCTATTTCACAGAGCAGCATGTGGAGGTGCATAAAGGCGACAGAACCTATCACAGCAGAGTTCAGGCTTGTGCTTACCCATAACATAACATTATGGACCATAAGAGAGCAGAAAAATTGGTTTGCCCAGGGAAATGAATAAAGAAGGGAGTTTTTTACAGGTGATTAACGGAGAGATAGGAGTATGTTTGCTTTAGTGTCACCTATCGAGGGCCAGTGCATGGGTATCACAAGGCAGCTGCTTCAGTCTGTTCAGCCCTAAAAGCATGGGCAGAGCTTCTGCAGGGCATCCAGGTCATGCTTCACATGCTCAGCATCACTGCCATCAGTGTTAGGTGTGTCTTGGGGTATCTTTTTCCTGCACCTTTCCCTACAGTGGACATCTACAAGCTGGATTAGAAAGAGGACCTCATGGCAAGCCTTCCTTGGTAAGGAGAAAGACCTCTCCTGGGTTCTGGGGTGCTAGGGAGCTTCTGTGGGGCTCCCAGACCATGCAGCATGTCCTGCAATTCAGTCCCTACATGGCTATGTCCAGCTTTGCTTCCTCCCCACCCTGAGCAGGGACCTGCAGACACTGGCACACAATCCATGGTGCTGCTGGCCAAGGGATGAAGTGTGCTCAGTGCACCAAATCTCAGCCTTGTCCCCAAGGCAAAGATATGCACAAGAACAAGGAAAGGCAAAAGCACAGGGTGATAAGGCCTTAATTAGTGCTGCTCCTCCATGGAACCTTCTGGGGAAATGGCTGAACTTTACTGCTGAGCCTTCAAAGATGTCAAGCTACCAAATCCACTTCTGGGTATTTAAGTTAAACTGGTCTGATTTTCATAAGTGGAAAGTATCTGGGACTCCCACTTCAGCTCAACACATGGAACCACTTTAAATAAAAAGATCCAATCTGTGGTTTTGTGTTTTCGAGATATTCACTCACTCTTCACCTTTTGTTTTATGCTTGAGATGTCATTTGAACAATAAGAGAAAATATCAGCTATTTTTCTATTCTTTAATGTGTTTTGAATAGTATTCTTTCCTGTTCCTGTAAAAGCAATGTTAAAGAGACAAATCTAGCAAATAATCAAGACAAAAGATGCTTCACACAATCAGAGATCAAGGCATGTTTTTAGGGACTTTCTTTTATAATTCCTTCCACTGAAATGTCTTTAAACACAAGTATGTCCTGATAGCATTTTCTAATTGAACATGAAAACATTATTTTATTGAAACATCAAAGCCTAGAAGTAACATTGACAAGGAACAGATACAAAGAGAAGTTCAATATTACTAAATGCAAAAATGTAAAAACTAAAAAAAAAAGGTTAAGACCTGATTTCGGTTTTCTAAGGTGTAGTGTCACAATAAAAGAGAATAGGAACTCTAAAATGTGTTGTCTGATACGATTATTTCTCATAGCACAGAAATACAGAGAAATCTCTATTTTAGAATTCATTAGGTTAAAATTCAGTACTCCATTCCTCTGCCTAACAGTAGCAACTTATTTTTTATCTTTTTTTTCATACATACTCTTATTTTTGTTTAGTACCTTTTTTAAAATTATTATTTTCACTGCAAAAACCTTAAGGAATTGTTCCTTTTAGTGTGTCTTTTGCCAAAATGTTGTCAGTTTTTTTATTGCAAAATCCAGGTTTTGAGTACCTCTGAAGAATATATACATACATGAGCAAAGGCCACATGGCAGAAATGTGCACTCTCATTAGTCTGACTGATGCCATGGTCACAAATCATTCAGATGAGTTCATTGTCCATTCTCAGCTTATTCAGAGTTATTGTTTGAGCCAAGAAATGTAAAGGCCTTCCTGACAATGTCAGAAAAATAACCAAGAGAAATAATGTAGCAGATGTAAGTAGTTTGCCTGCACCAAGTAAATATTCATCTGCATGTCTGCAGGTGAAATTACCCGCATGGCTTTTCAGGAGGGTAGAGGGAGGGAATCACATCTGTTCGCTAGCTTGCAGTCAATTCAGAAATAAGAAGTATGCCTGCTGGGCTCTCCTAACGCACCTTAACAGAGGTATAATAAAGTGTTATGTGAGCAGACGTTGATACTGACTGACCTGGAGCACAAGTGCTAGCAGTTTTAAGGAAGCTGAGCTTGTATGTGCTGGAAGGAACTTTTGAAATTCCCACCTATATTTTCTCAGTTGTGCCTAAATCTTATAATTTGCCTCTGGAACTGAATCAAACCACGGAGAGCAATTTGGGCTCATTGTGGTAATGGACAAATTGATGTTGCCTGAGGACAGCAAATGCTCCAACTGCCCAGGAATTTAAGAAGCATCTCACACTTGCTGTGAGAAGCTGAAGTGTGGATTTTTAAGCTGTAGAGCTTGGCAAACTTTGAAGAGGCTTGAAAATTGGATTGATTGAGCTTCACACACAAGACCATTATTCTTATAAAATTCATTCATTGTTTCCAATAAATAGATTGTTGTGAGAACAGAAAAGTAAAATGTTTTGACAAGAAGAAGGAGCAGCAAGAAGTAGACATTGGCTGACTTCTGTAAATCTGAAAATAATTACTCTTTTGAAAATAGGAGTCAGATTCTTAGCTGTGGGATAAAAAAGGCTCAATTCCACTGGCTTCAACATAATTGTGCTGTCAGAGCCATCTACCACTGTGTCATAGTCACAAGACACTCTTGTACTATTATCATAGATTCCTCATTTTTCTAGTATGGGCAAGGAGACTGAAGGGCTGGATATGGTGGGGAGATAAGTACTAAAACAGAGGGAGGGAGAAAAAAAACTATAGGGAAAAAAAGGAATGCAGTGAAAGAGTCCAAGTATCTGCAATGTTAGCCACTGTCTAGGTATGATTGCTTTGACTACACATGGTTATCATGGATTTTAGAGGAGCCACACCACATACTTGAAAGGAGTACCCTCAGACCAGCTTTCTTCAGTGCATTGGGAGTGGGAAGCCTATCTTCCCAGCAACTCATCTAACACCCTGGTGTCAGAGTACACAGAAGGAATCCAGATAAGCAGAAGCCATGTTGTCAATCTGGAGGGGACCAGAGATTGCAAGGAAGAGAGAGATGGATGCAGCATTGCTGGTTTCATGGGGGCTAGCAGGGAAAATAGTCTCAGTTCATACAACAAGTGGGATTGCAGAAATTAATAAAAGGAAAAGAGCTTGTCCCAGGTTCAAGGACTGTCTACAGGAAGGGCCAAAGCAGGGATTTAGCACCAGGAAGAAGGGTAAAAAAGGGGCCCAGCTGGACCCTACAGGACACCAGCAGGCTTGTGTGGCCATTGGGACAGCAGCAGAGGGCACCAGGAGCAGATACAGCCACTGCAGCAGAGGCCTTCCCTGTGCTCAGATGTCCCATGCTCTAAATGGCCTTGCTGCCCTTCTCTCAAACTGTTCCTCTTCCCGTCATCAACTGCCTATACTCAAGGCCTCACCACAGTGCCAACATTCCCCTCATCCTGCTAATTCTACAGGAGCCCTGCATTTCTCTATGTTGCCCTTGTCCCACGGCTTTTCCTTTCTAGCCACCCTCACCTAGCCACAGGTTAACAGGGAGATCTGGTGAGCTTGAAGCATCAGCAGTGCCTGGAGCACCCGCACTGACCACGTCATGTGCCTGTGCTGCCAATTTTGGCTTCTTAGGACCAGGCCCTATCATCAGCCGGAGGGTCAGGAATGAGCCTGATGACCCATGTTCTGTATAGAGCACCAGTGCCTGGAAGCTGAGTGGTGGGTACAAAGGGGAGAGACTTTCTCATGGCTCTGTGTGTGGGAGAAGGAAGAGGAGAAGTAGGCTACAAGGCTTGTCACAAACCTAAAGTGGGCAGCAAAGAGAATTTTTTTTGAGAGGGACTACAGTGTGCCAGTTGTCAACCCAAGGAAATGGGGGAGCTGCAGTTCAGAGCAAACGAGTGCTCTCATGGCTCTGAGTATCCATTAGATGACCCGGTGGGGTTGTTCAGCCAAGGAGGACCAGGGACTGCAGCTTGTTGTCCATCTGTGCCTGCCAGGCTCCAGCCAGAACAACTCCCCGCAGGAACCTGCACTGATGTTCACTCTCATTTTGCCAGACAAGGAGGGGGAGATGACAAAGAAGTGGTACAAAGATCTGTCTTAAGGCAGATAATTAGTGTCAATGAATTCCTGTTTTCCTGTAAGAGCTGTGACTGATTGCATCAAACTCCTCCTGCAGACAAAATCTGAAGAGTACAATATAAAAAATGCATGTTATGCAGAGCCATACCTGTCTTATTGCTCTCCCACCTGCGGCACATCCTGTGTGCCACTGACTTCATGTATCCTTTATTTGATTGAGAACTTATTTTAAAGAAACACCCACTATCTAACTGAGAAGTATCAATTCATATGGATACCTACACTCAAGTGTCAAATATTGAACCCCTTGTCTACTGAATTCAATGCCTGAGAAAGACAAATTTGGATCTGAATAAAAACCTCTTGCATATTTATCTGAGTCTAACAATTCTCCATGAAATATTAATGTGCCTGTCTAACTATCTACTTGCACATTAAAACTTCACACTAGTTTTTCTAACACATATGGCTGGACTTTAGGAGCAGCAACTTGTGAGTAGTTGTCAGTGCAGCAAGGCAACAAGTGCCTGAGAGCATTTTAACTCTTGGAGTGTAATACCCTACACTTCTCCCAGCCCACACATCGTTAATTACTTCTCTCTGCCTTAAACATATGAGAAAAGAAAAGGTAGAGAAAGGGGACTGGATGAAGGGTATCCACCATCCATGTGGCTCTCAGTTGTGAAATGCTGTGTGTGCTGGGGGTTGTATTTTTGACAAGCCTTCAGATATAGGGACTTTTTCCCAGCACATCCCCATCCTATGAGGAACATAGTCTGATCACAGACACTTCACTTCCTTTATTTAGGAAAACCGTCTAGCAACTTCAATGGGAATTTGAGGAAATGCCTCAGGCTTCCCCAGCTGCAGGCTCCAGTTCCTTAGCGATGTGGAGTTGCTCATAGTGTATTTGCCATGTCTGAGTCAGACCAGATGATCTAGTCAGAAGATTGTTTTGAATGTGTAGGTAATTTAAGAATAAAATTGCATTGAATGAAGCATTAGCTTAATCAAAATGCCAAATTATGCTGAAGTTATCAAACATCACTCAGCTATGAACAAAACTCGGTTATTCCTTCTCTGTGCTTATTATCTCTTTTTATGTCCCCTGCATTAGTTTCCCTTGGCTTTCCTACCCTTCAGTGCTGTCTGGTGAGAAGAGTCTTGCATTTGGCCCCTGTTACATGATCCTCCAACAGCCTGTTGACAACAGACATAGTCAGCCCAAATGGGAGGCAAAAGATAATCCTGGGAAATGACAGCTGCAAACATCCCATTTGATAGTCTTCAGCATGTGCTAATAATTGTTTTCAACACATGCCAAAGAAGCACAGTGCAAACATGGCTGTAGAGTGGGCACACGTGAGAGCTGAAGAAATTATTGCAAAATTTTCTACCAAATGATAAATGGGCAAAGAATCATTATAGATAATTCCTTGCTGACATATACAAGCAGATGGATCCTGGTCCATTTCTGCCCTCAATTACATGGTGCAGTGGCCAGGCAATTTAAAGGGGGTGGCACCTGTGTTAGCAATCCTCCTGGATCCTCCATATAGTATAATTACAGGGAAAGTTTTGAAACACGCCTAAGCACAGCTTATATTTAGTTCTCTGAATGAAGCATATTAAACATGGTGATTTTTAGAAAATTATTCTAGTTGTATATCTAATAAAATCACTCTAATAATTATGCTATTATTATTAATTTAGCAAATACAAAGTTTGTAGCATTTTGTCACAGAAATGTGTAAATTTTTTGAGTTTCACATTCCTTGGAGCAGTTACCTTAGTCTAGTGAATGGTCTTTCATCTCCTCAGCCTTTTAGAGGATGTATCGGATTAGAAGCAGCTGTAACTTACCTTTACTGTAAAACCATTGAAGTGACTTGGCTTATTTGGAGATCAGTTTGTTCATCTACATGTATTAGCCTTAAGAAAGGGAACAGAGTTCTCGAACTACAAATGCTCTGCTTCTTGGAATACACTTATGGATAGATATTTAAAAAATTTATGTCTTCATTATCATGTAGGACAATGTAAGTAACTGTTAAGGCAAACTCCATTGAGAATATTTTCTGCTTACTAACACAACTAATAAAATGTCAACCTGATTCTAAAAGTCCAAAAACGATGTACTGAATTTAATGTGAACAACAAGCAAAGATAAAGTCAGACTGTTCTGGGGGACAGCTCAAGTCAGAAGTCTTGCTATGAGATGAGGAAAAGGGAATTTGTTACTTGGCATGACAATGCTTTTATGTTTCCTACGTATATTGAAAAACAAGATTTACTGTGAGGCTTGTACAGTCTTTCAGCATTAATTTACTTGGTTTAAGCCTTGTTTTGTAAATGTTGTGATAGATAATTTTCTGTAGTCATTTCACAAATACAGCTTTATAAAGATGTCTATGTTGTACATTTTCTGGTTCTTTGGACATATTTTTTAGATTTTACTTTTCTGATAGCTCGAAAAATTATAAAATAAATGGAGTTTCCAAGGTCATCAGATAATTAAAACAGAGCAAAGGCAGCTGTGGCTGGAACTGGATATTGATGTCCCATTGAAATTATACATGGAAACATCAGAGAGCAAAAGTGCCCTGTCTGCACAGGATGTGAGCTGTTGATACACTCACAGAGGTGTGGGGCACTGCAGCTGGGTGCAGCAGCACGTCAGCCAGGCTCTCTGCTTTGCTCATGGACAGCGTGGGCAGGAAGGACACACGGACTGTGCAGCACATGTTCTGCTTTGCCCTCAGCTCTGCTATGGACATGTGCTCCCAGCTCTCAAATAAAGATAATTCCCTTGCCATTGTATTATTTCTCACTTTGAATACTGTGTGATAATACCATGTGGTTTAGTATCAAAAGTCTATCTATTGGCATCTCTAAAGCACTTATCTCCATGGTGTGACACTTTAGCATTAGACATGGAGTAAAATAATTACAGTAAGACTGCCTAAGGGCAGCTTGTAATGATGACGAATATTTTCACTTATACTACTATTTCCATAGGTAGTTTTGAAATAAACAATGTGTACTTACTCAACCTCCCATAAAAAGGTTAAATTTTTTCCATTTTCATTTTTCTGAAAAGAAAACCTTCTACTGAGTTTCGTCCTCTTTTTGTTTCCCGCACTTGAATTTCCTCCTTTACTTCTTTCACATTGTCCCTAAAAGATATGAGAATAAAAAAGGTCAGAATCTTGTAAAAGAACATTTCCAAAATGTTTTCTAAGGAAAATTATTGTGCTGGCTAAAAGAATGGAAATTGCATCTTCTGTTCCTTAACTCAAAGAGAAAACTTATCTATTGTT
Source organism: Dicrurus megarhynchus (assembly GCA_013399195.1). Taxonomy (NCBI): domain Eukaryota; kingdom Metazoa; phylum Chordata; class Aves; order Passeriformes; family Dicruridae; genus Dicrurus; species Dicrurus megarhynchus. Next base: position 785,628 of record VXAD01010352.1, read on the forward strand.
TGAGTTATATTGTCAAAGGTTTAGCTAATACTCAAATCTGGGTTTACTATGTTACTATTTCTGATGAAAAGATCTAATAAATACCTAAATAAAATCAGGTCTATTTAAAACTATAATTAGAAGATAGTCATCATTATAACTAAACTCTGATATAAGCCTGAGAAAACTATGACTTTCCATCTTAATACAAATGAGACACAAGACCCCCTGTTTGAGGGACAGCACTCAGATCACACAGTTATGAAAAAGAGACAATTCACTGCAATTATAACAGTCTAATTAGAAAAAAATGCTTAAATTATTTAAATGGTTTGCAATGAGTTCCTGTTCTCATGCAGCTTTTTTTTCCCTAAAAAGTAAGAAGTGTCTTTCATTTTCTTTGCATACTTTCTCTAGACCTTACCTGGAATCAATTTTCCATTTAGAATCAGGTGTGGATCCATTCTTTTACTGCATGATTTAATAACCCCCGCCAAAGCTGCTGGGGTTCTTAAAAGGCCTATACTAATCTTCAGCAAATAAACAACTATCATGTAATTAACAGTTTACATCATTATTTACAACTGAGTAACAAAACTGCCAGCCAACTTCCTTCTCCTAGAAAAAAAATCCCCAACAAGATCAATGGGTGAAAGAGAAAGCTTGTAGTTTACCCTTAATTCAACAGGATCAAAACAGGATTCTTAACAAATCATTGCTTATCCTTATACAAGTTGGTAGAAGAGGTTGCTGAGAGCCTCTTCAGCTTGGGAGCATCAGATGGGGCCATGGGGGAGGCCTCGGGGTACAGCAGGAGGCTGGCAGAAGGGAGCAGACCTGAGCTGTGGGGATGCAGAGAGCAGCAGGTTTCCCCAGGGTACTGCAAGAGTTTCATGGACTTGCTCAGCCCAAGAAGCCACCAAAAACCACAGGCTGGAAAAGCCAAGCTTGAGGGAAGGATGTACCCTGCAGGGAGATGGGAGCAGGGAGGAGGCAGGTTTCCAAACCTTGTGCTTCATTTTGTGTCAGAAAGCTATGTTTATGTATGGAAAAGGCTATCCTGGCTTATTTTAATACTATAGCATATAAATAAGACAGAGATCTAAGGACTGGACAGTGCTGATATCTTTTCACATGCTCACTTCGAAGAAAGAGAGGGACAGGCCTGGCTCAGGGTGGCATCATGGGTGAGTGCTTGTTCCCAAAGTGCTGCTCCGTACAGAAGGAAAGACTCAGGCTTCTGGTGGAATAAGAACAGAAATACAAAGCAGAGACAACTGGATGAAATTTACTTTTAAATTTCTTTCTTTATCCTTCATGTTGTTATATTCTTATTGCATGCAGCATTCAGAAACAATTCCATTTTCAAGAGAGGGAAATTTCAGCTGTTGAGATACACTAAGGACAGGTCTCTGGCTTTGAGCAAATGTTATGCCTTATGTAATCATGACAGATGCTAAAGGATTTCCAGGGATCCAGCGATCAGCTCTGTCAAAATTCTGCCCTACAAATGAGAGTACGCACCACATGCCACTTCCCAGAGCCAAACATGATTGTGGCTGCCAGCATATTGGCAAATTCTGCTTAACGTCTTAAGCAAAAAGGGGTAGAAGAAAGCTTCTGAATAACAGGTGCCTGAAAGTTTCTGAACAGCAAGCTTTGCTTTCAGAAAGCCAGGGGCACAGAGGAGAGGAGTCTGTAGGTTTCCATCAGCTCAGCAGTGCAGCAAACAAGGGAAGCATCACACCCCTCTCATTTCCAACTGGTTCCAAGGAGGATTTGAGTTGGATCAAGGCAGAGAGACACCTCTCTCCTTCACAAAGCACCTCACTTAAAACTGCCAAATTTTCAAAATGCTGAGCAGCCACAGCTCCCACTGAGATCGCTGAGGGTTGTAGCAAAACTTAGCATGTGTGAAAGATTGTGGGATTTTAGTTTCCACATTTAAATATCAACTTTGGTGTCTGACTTCAGGTGTCCAACACTTACAATGGGAGCTAAAGCAAATGAGCATGTCTGCTCCTGACTGTTTGGAAAGCCAAGCACATCAGAAAATAGTCCTGAGAAGGAAGGCTTCTTTCAGTAAAATTGTTTTCACATAAAGTTTATAAGAACAAAGCAATATATATTTTTTTCAGTTTAAATATTTCTTCACATATTTACTCATACAAAGTAACAGTCACTTCTAATACGGAGCTATATGTGCAGAGCAAATAATAGCATGTACTGGAGTTTTCTCCAGCATGTCTTTTCATATCCTCACTTCTTCTGATTAGGTTGGAAGCACAGTGCTGGGATGGAGTAATGAACATCTACTCAGTAATTTATGTGACAGGAAATTGAACAACCATCTCCTCAGCCATTATTTCTGTGAATTTCCCAAGCTGTAAATGCATCAAACAGTTACAGAAAAACATAAATTCTGTTAAGCAGACAGTCTCATTTTTCTAGAGAAAAATGTCTCTAGATGTCTAAAATGTTTCTGTCTACAGGCTTGACCTGTTGACTGAAAACCTGTAAACCAAATGTTTACTCCTTTGATAATGAATTACTGTGGGGGCCTAGATTGTCTGAAAACGTTAACGATTCTAGATGCCCTGTAATAAGGGATAGTAAAATCTAGAAACTATGTTGTTTTCAAAAAAGCCCAAAACACACATCTGCTACCTAAACCTCAATACTGTCACAGAATGTTTTAAACTGGGAGTTAAAAAAACCCAAAACATTCTTACCCAAATGTGAGCTGGTACACTTAGAAATGGAGGAAGGGGAGGCTGGTGAGGAACATTTCTCTGACAAGTCCACAACTAGATGCTAAAGTACCATTACTTACCCAATATTAGGAGGAGTGCCTTAGGAGTTTATAAAATTAGTTTTGAAAACCTGGAGAGGATGACAAGTTTTATGAACCTGGAAGCCATAAATTTATAATCTGATAAAAATAATTTGAACAAGGAATACTCTGTGGTTCCTTAGCGACTAAAACTTCCATGAAGTTTCATGCTTAGGTGTGTTTCAATTGTCTCAAATATACTGCATCAAAACCCTCAGCAGCAGCAGCAACGAGCAAGGTGCCCGTGTCCATTGAGCAGTACAAGTATAGAATTCAAGCATTCTATTTTTTCACTTTGACTGCCAATTTTATGGCATTTCATTTAAGCCTGAATCTCCAAAGAATCAATTCAAATTAGCTTTCTAATTTTCCCCAAAGAATCTGCTTTAAAATAAATTGAATAGTAACATAAGGCTTAGTAAATGAGTGTAACATTCAAGTGAACTTCTCTGAAGAAAAACCTCTTTTAATCTGAAGACCAATAAAGCTCAGGTGCAATAATATATGACAACTCTAAAAATAGTTTGTCCTTGCTGGAGGTTTAACATTGGACCAGCTATACTTTGTGTAGTTGCAATGTCTAGGGTTTCATGCCATGATACTGGGAATATGAGTTGTTATTCAAGATTATGTTTGAAGGCAGACATAAAAATCCTTTTTGGTTTTTTTTTAAGAACTGTCATTTCATCAAATCTTAGTGATGTTGTGGCAGAGTACTGGTGTCTTTCAATTTGTTTTTCTACATTTGTGGTTCAGAGTGAGATTTATGCAGTTTTCCATCACAGACAGGGGCAGTATTTCTTACAATTTTACATGTTTTCCAGCACAGGTGTTAAAGTTTCCTCCCTAAGCAGATGATAGGAAGATGGGTGACTACATACCTTAACCAGGTAACTAACTGGCAGTGAGCACAGGCTACAAGGGACAGAGCACAGAGGTGATAGATACAGTTGCAGCAGTCATCTGCCAATTCCACTCAGTCTTCTTTCCAAGTAGAGAAAAAAGAGCATGTCTGGCCCTGGGCTGGAAAGGAAGGCACAAAAGCATAGCTGGCAGCCAGCAGAGTTGTCAGGAAAAAGCTTAGGACACTCACCTAAGGTGATATTAACAAATTTTAACCAATTACTGGTGTTCAGCAGAGCACTGAGTCCAGATGTCCAGAGCTCTTCTGAGTTCTATCCCCATCATTAATTTCCCCTATGTTTCCTCGACAATTCGTTTAGCTTTCCTTTACAGTTCAGAATAGCAAGTGCTGAAAAAATGCTAACTTTAATTATCATATTACACATACAAAATAATCACTTTGCATTCTCTTTATACACAGCTACATTCAAGGTGGAGAGCTGAAGTTGAGATAACGTTAATTCCAGACACAGAATCCAGCTGCCTCAGTGTCAGGCTTCCCCAGTAATTTGTCTAAAGGTTGGTCAAGAGATGGTGGTGTTCCCCTGTGGAATCTTGTGGCTCTTGCCCCATTGTTGTCTTCAGAAAGTTCACTAGAAATTTGGCTGAGGGAGGTGTCTCCTGATGCCTAAGCACAGCAGCAGAAATTCAGGTCTCAGGAAAAGACCTCTATGATCACGGAATGTTAATAAAGTATTCAAAGGGACAAAACCCAAACATACCTTCACTTTGCCTGATACCACATATTTACAGAGCTACCAAGTAGTCACTCATGTTGTCACCTTTTTTTTTTGTAAAAGCAAATGAAATCAACGAACCAGATTACTTCCAATTTATATTTTAAAAATGAAATGAAAAGACAAAATAAGCAATTGTTCAGCAATGGCTAAGGCAGGTCTGTGGCTGAACCCAGAAGCTCCTGCCCCTTGCTCTGTCCTTAGTTGCTGCATGGACTGTGAGAAGAGTTGCCCTTCGTGCCACTGATGTACCAGTGATTTCAACATTTCCATCTACTGCAAAATTGTTATGTATGGAAGGCGCCATCTGCATCCAACAAGTACAGACTCATGAACCACAGAATCATTAAGGCTGGAAAAGACCTCTATGATCACTGAGTCCAACATTAACCTCCTATGACCATCTTCACCACTAAACCATGTCCCTAAGTGCCACATGCACACATCCTTTTAACACTTCCAAGGATGGTGACTCCACCACTTCCCTGGACAGCCTGTTTCAATGCCTGACCACTCTTTCCATAAAGAAAGTTTTCCTAATATCCAATCTAAACCTCCCCTGGCACAAGTTGAGGCCATTTCCTATTGTCCTGTCATTTGTTACCTGGGAGAAGAGACCAACATCCACCAGGGTAGAACCTCTTTCAGATAGTTGTAGAGAGTAGTAAGGTCTCCCCTGAGGCTCCTTTTCTCCAGGCTAAACAATGCCATCTCCCTCAGTTGCTCTTCACAAGACTGTGGTCTCTTAGTTCCATCTAGTAGTTACATCTAAGTTCAACAAGCTGCCAAGTCTTGGTGTTTTGGGAGGAGTTGATGAGGGAATGGCAGCATTCCCTCAGGAGTCCTGAAAATTATAAAGATGGGGACTTGCCTCTTTCCACCCCAGAGAGGCCTGGCATCTTCTCAGGTGGCTGAGCAGGACAGGGGGACCCAGTGGGGGAAACCATCTGCATCCAGGAGGCAAAAAAATCCCCAGGTCTCTCCCTGCAGCAAGAGCAGTAAAATACCCCAACAATTTACATAATTGTTTTGTACCAGGACAGACTATACATCACCTCTAATGCAGCTTGTCTGCATTTTGTCTGAGCTTAAACCACCTCAGAAGCTGTGGGGCAGCAGGCCCTGGTGGCTTCCTGTGGGCCATGGGAGCTACCTGGGGCAGCAGGGCAGGCTGGGGACACCGGGGACAGCCCCGGGATGGCAGGGCAGGCTGGGGGCACTGGGGACAGCCCCGGGATGGCAGGGCAGGCTGGGGGCACCGGGGACAGCCCCGGGATGGCAGGGCAGGCTGGGGGCACTGGGGACAGCCCCGGGATGGCAGGGCAGGCTGGGGGCACTGGGGACAGCCCCGGGATGGCAGGGCAGGCTGGGGACACCGGGGACAGCCCCGGGATGGCAGGGCAGGCTGGGGGCACCGGGGGCAGCACTAGCCCTGGGCATCGGGCACATCCCTGGGGACAAGGCCGGGCTCAGGCCAGACACCACCTGGGAACACGGGTCCCGAGCTATGCCAGGCTTGTCAGAGCCCATGGCTGGGCCGGGCTGTGGGCAGCTGGAGACCAGCCCTGNGGGCCCTGGGGGAAGCCAGGCAGGGGCAGTCAGGCCTGTCAGTGTCCTTGGGGCCATGACACAAATTCTACTATTCTTATGTTTTCCCCTTTCATACAGACAGATAGAGCTCTGAGGAACAAAAGCCTCTCTGCATATCTGACAACTTTCGTTAATATTATTTCTGGGTTCTGTTTAAAAAAAAATACATTGCAAATATCAATATGGGCAATGTGCTGCCCAAGATGCTCGACTGAGAACAAATGACAGGAGTACAAACATTCCATAGATACCGTCAGAGAAGACTGCATTCAGGACACCTCATTATTCACTTAATTATTCATTTTGTTTATTTACAGTAGAGATATTAGACATAATATGGTGTAAGTCCCTAGCATCCTCAAACACCAGATGCTGGCTTTTCTCTCCAGTCCCAAAAGGAAAAACCAAAGCATCACTGTGAGAATTAACAAAAGTCCAATTAAATTTCCTGCCAGAATGTTAATTTCCCAAAAATAAAAGCAGCAAATGAATAATAAGATGCTAGTCACCTCCCTTATCGCTTTTGCACACATTTGAAATGGCAATAATCTGTGTTTAAAATGAACATTATCAGATAGACAAGCAAATTTTAAAACTGATTTTAAAAAACCAAGTATATAATGCTACACCTTTGTCTTGTCTCAAACACAGGTCAAAGGAAAGAACTGCTAAGGGCATTGCTCCTTGAAATGACACGTTATGCACAAATGTTGCTACAAAGACATGGGAGATGAGGAGTCTCCATGCAGAATACAGAGGACCACAGCAGGGGCTGGAAGGATCGCAGAGGTCATTCTTTCATCTCCCTGCCCCATGGCAGAATGGGCTAAACTTATCTTGGCAGGTATGTGTTCAACCTTTTCTAGAGCCTCCCTGTTAATGGGCATTTGACAACTGCTTCAGGCAAGAGATTCCTGCCAGTCACTCCCTGTTCATTAAAGAATTTTCCCTGCTTTAAAGTAAATCTCACTTGCCACAGTTTAATCACATTACTTTTTGCACTACCAGTGGACATGAAGAAAAGGATTATTAGGGGCTTTTTTTCATATCTGCAAGTCTTTTGTGCATTCAAATAATATTTTTGCTCAGTTGTCACTTCCTCCTGGGTTTTTTTCCAATTGCTCTTACACCACCCCATGTTTTGAGCAGACAAGGGCAGTGCCATACATGCAGGTGTCAAAGAGAGTTTTGCCATTTACTGCAGTTAGCCTGAGCCCCAACCACCTTTAAACCTCACTCTTCCCTCTTCTTTCCTCTATGCTAGGGAAGCCCTATGGGAGGCCTATAGTGTGATTAAATGGGTTGAGCATGCCACTCCATGCTCATAGCAACAATTAAATTTTTCAATTCTAAAACAATTAGATCTCCTTCAGCCATATTTTCATTCTATTTAGAAAAACTATTATTAAATACACATTTCTTAAAAGGTTTTGACAAGGCATTGCTCTTTTTTTATATCAGGGTCCTACAAAATCATGCAAACTTGTAATAAACAGACTTCCATTTTATGTGTGGGACCGAATCAGTGCTTTCATTATCAATGAGCAACACATCTTAAGTTGCAACCAGATGGCACTTGAGCAATTATGCACATATATTATCTGCTGCAGGGAGGAGAAACATCAAACATAGATTGCCAACCTACTGTTGCCCATGTGATTTCTATGATAATAACAGAGACTATTTCACAGAGGTGAAATATTCAGGTTTGCTGTTGATTGATTCAGGAAGGGGCGTTAACAGGTTTTGCAAAACATGCAAAAATGTAGTATTTGCATAGCTGGAGATAAGTAAAATCAGTCACAAAACAGTGGAGTAAGTATTTTATCTCGCCAGCACGAAAGATGAACTATGTACCCTGTTCTGAGAGGCAGAGACCTTAGACATGTTTGTGGAGTACTTTGCCTACTGGGATCCTGTGCAAGGATAGATGCTGATGTGGTAAATATTCCTGAAATAGTGATCAACTGTATTCAAAGGAAAGAAAAGTGTTTTTTTACTGGATTGCATGCAGTTTACAGCATGACTGCTTTAAAAGGCATAAAAATGCCAAGTTTAAGATAACCCTAGCCCTATATTGCAGGTAAGTGAACATCGCATATATTTTCTAATATACAGTAACAGTGTAGCTGTAGAGTTAGATTAACTGCTATGCTCTGAAAAGTGACTACAAAATGGCATCATGGTATTTCTTGTTTATTGGGCAGCAATGGTTTTTGAATGAAATATAAGCTGTAAGTAAAAAGATGTTTTGCGTAGTTGCAAATCTTCTAACAAAACTTCCAACAGTTGACATGTAACTAGATTACTGTTTTCATACGTATCATCAGCATTCAAGATTATGCTGACAAAATAAAATCTTCTCTGTCACTTCTGATTCCACTGGCTATGGATGGGATATTGAGAAATGTGCGGGGGTATTTCTCTGCTGTGGAGCACAACATAGAGACATCTACAGTTAGCAAGAGAATAATAATTAACTCAGATATTTGAAAGCGTCCTAGTTTCAGCTACTTTTCACTGACATAAATTAGCTCATGTGTATCTTTTTGTCCCAAGTCAAGCCCGAAGGGCTTCAGAAATGTGTTGTATGTAACTTCAGTGAGTCACAGCTCTAAGTTTCATACTTCAAAAAATTCCACATTTACCTTCACTGGTGCCTATGTAGTCCAGCTAGTTTTGGATTTACATTGGGTGAAATGAAATGCAAATCAGCAGACACAAATAATATTACTATTACAATCATGTCTAAACCCAAAATAGTTTTATGATACTATAACTTCTTTTATATGAAACCCACAAAATAATTTGTTTGTGTATCTCCCTCAATACTTGAAACGCATTTCTACTGTCATATTCCAAGGCTTCTCAATTGTCCTGACATGCTTTGGCCAGCCTGACATGACACTGGCAGTCTTGGTCTACTTTGTTTCTGGGTCCTTTTCAGTTTTATTCTTCAAAACAGTGCCTTTAGTAAGTCTCCATCAGCATTCCTCCTATACAATTAGCAGGACTGTTTAAAGACAGTAACATGTTTAAACCTCCGCTTTGTATATAACAACTTTATCAACAGAAGTCTAAATCTTGTTTAAAATAATGTAAACTAAATTCATGCTGTCAAAAAGTAAATAGAAAAGAATGTAGAAATGAATTTGAAGTCATTCATGTAACAGTATGAAGATTCAGGCTACCTCTGGAAAACACAGAAATGCAATCTGTTTAACATTTGTCTTGGCTTCAAATTCTCCTTCAGAAGAATTTTTAGCTAGACTTCCCAGCGATGTACGCTCAAAGGGTCCTTGTATTAATTGAGATTTTATCTCCTGGAAATCTCCACTTTTTCATGTAATAACAGGATGTCACATCCATAACGATTGTGTAACACAGGGAGTGAAGAAAACCTCTAAAGTGAGAGATGGAAGATAGGTACTTCAATTATTGCCATTCACTTGGGAAGATGTAATATTTCCTGGAATCTGAGATTCTCTGTACAATCTCACAGAGCAGCCCACACCTTTAAACACATACAAAGTTACATAAAATAACCTTGCTTATGTTCTTCATTTGTTCATTTTATACCATTTTAAGAATATAAATGGAGTATAAAGCATATTTACCCTCATTCTAACATCCCTTTACAGTGCAAGAATGACATAAAAAGGACCAAATATAAATAAGAAATGAAGATAATGCATGAGAGAATACCATACCCAGTCAATATGAAATCACAGGATGGTACTATACTTAATGTCAATCAACACATTTTTAAAAATCAGACCTTGTTAAATAAACTTGGAATTCTGAGTCTGCTGTATTAATCATAAAATCATGAGAGCATTTACTTTGGAAAAGGCCTTTAAGGTCACCAAGTCCAACTATTAATGTTGCTCTGATATGACAGCCTCTGTGAGGGATTTGATTCCATACAAGTGGCATTTGGATTTTGAAATTACTGTATAAAAGCAATGCAGCATACCTTTATTTATAAATTTATGAGGAATCTTTCCTGAATGGTTTTATAGGAGACTTACAATGTTGTTCTTTTCTTTTATTATTATGTTACATTTTAATGATTGTGTTAGTTTGCAGATTATTGAAGACCTGCAAATAATTGAGTAGACAGCTCATTATTTTTACCACATTTGAACACTTAATGCAATACACAAACTGCATTGGGAACATCTTTGAGAAATACAAGGGTATGTCATTGAGAGAAATAATTTTCTCATTTTTAGCCCAAATAGATAGAAGTTTTGAAGTAAAATATAACAGAAGGATTTTTGTGTGCAAGTCCATCTTTGAATCTTTCCATCTTTGATACCAAGGCCCCTGTTAAGAGCTATAGTCTTGCTGAAAGCATGATAAAAGTAATTTCAAAGAAAGTAGGTGCAAGGGAGAGCAAAGCTGACACTGAAGAATTTCCTCTGTTGTCAGAAGGCTGTGGAACACTATTAATTAGCAGCTAAAATGTAATCTCATTTATATGCTTCCTAGGAGAAAGGAGCATGCTGTAAAAGAATACTGAATGATATATCTATATAAAAGATCATAAATATACTTTGAAAGTCTTTGACTGTTTACATTTTCTTATGATAGAGTCTAGGTTTTGTTTTTTCAACTATGATTGGAAGGGTCCCAGCCATTTCAAGTTTAGCTTAGCCTGTGTTTAGCAATTCTGGTAAAAGTAAATGTTTGGGGGTTTTGCCTCATAAATCTTTAAGACTAGCAGAGTGCCCTCCAGCTTTCTTAATCTGGTGTCTGTGGATGCTGAAGCAGTATGAGGGGACTGAACTGCAGGCAACACCCTGGCTTCTGTGCCCTTTCCAAACAGTGTTTCCCAGGAGCACAGTTGGAGGCAGGCTATTGAACTTAACAGACCACAGACCTGACCCACAGGGCATTTCTGAAGTTCATATTACTTCAGGAGGACAAAGGTGCCTGAATTTCTTTATGTCCCTTGGCCTAGGTACACCATTTCTAATTTTTTTTTGTTCCATATTATAGGTAGAGAATTGCCATGGAGAACAAAGAACTGCAATGATGAATCGCTGCAATGGAGAACTGGTACAAATCAGAGAGTTACAATTTTTTTTCTTTTTTTTTTTCTTTCTTTTTTTTTTTTGTGATTCTACTGTTCTTTTTGCCATGACGAGCTCTCAAGTAGAGATCCAATGTGATTTCTCACCCTTGAGTTACAGCCCTCAGTTCTGTACGTCTAAAAATTGGTCTTTTACTGATCTAAATTTTAACACATAATCCCAAATTGTACATCATTACAGTTTTCACAATTAGGAGCAAAACATTATAATTATAGCAACAATATTAACATGGTTTCTTACCAGTCTTTGTCAAAGCACCTAATACATTTCAGTATTAAATGATTTTTAAATAAATCTGTATGACTCACTTTTCTTAAGGTCCAGTAAATTTAGGTGAATTGCTAAGTTTAGAAATCTGTAGCTGTTCTCATGGATCATTGTGAACAGAGCAAATCTCTCAACGAAGCAGACTCTGTCTGATCATAATACACCTAGGTTGTGGCACTGCATAGAGGTTTGAACACTCCTTGCCTAACAGGGCAGATGGAGCATGGGAGAGCAGACGGTTCTCAGCAGATGCTGGGAGGACTCCTCTGCCACTGGCAGCAGCATAGCTGTATCACCACAGCAGAGCATGGAACTCAAACCTTGTTTCTAGGCAGCATTCTGCATTATATTGCTCTAAAGTCTATAAATCCACCAGTGGTCAAGTACCAGTCTGAGGATCTACCTCATGTTCTCAGTGAACTGTGTGACTGAGGCTTTCTATGATAGGTGTCTGATTTTTAAAATTCTTCTTTTTCCTATTTATTCATATGAAGTGTCTAATTTTAAAAAGAGCCCTTAAGCTGCAGGCTAATTCCTGCAGGGTTCTCAAAGTGATGTACTATTAGATTTCAGTACAAGCTAGCACTTAGATGCCTCAATCATTTCACAGATTACAAGACCCACTTTCCTATTTGTTTAGGTGCTTAAATATTATAAATAGTCTGACTCCTAATTTTTATTTCTTATTTATTATATCTATCTTATATACATATTTTTGTTTATGATAGTAAAATTATATATCATGTGTGAATGAAGATCATGGCAAAAATAAAGAGAAATCTAACTGCTTCCTAACATTATTTCTGAATTAACTCTACATCCATTTCACTACTGAATCTTAAATTCTTATTATGAAAGCTATAGAACATAAAATGGGAAACATGATTATGCTGCTATATAAAGCCACAGTTATTTCCACAACCTCAGTAGTGAGCATAGTTCTGATCCTCTCAAAAAGACTTCAGCAGGACTGAAAAAAAAACACAGAGAAAGAAGCAAGTGTGATTCAGAACAGAATCACGTCTACAGAGCAGTACAGGATGGAAGGGAGATGTGAACCTCTGGCTGCTGGACACACAGAGTATGTCAGGGAGGCATCACTCTTCTGCACCCCTGTTGCTACATCACCACTTCTACCAACTGTCAGAGACTGCACTTTGGAAGAGGCGGATCCTAGATCTGTATCTTAGTACAATTACAATTTTCTTGCATTTATCTTACATTTCAGGACTCTGCTTTTGATCTTTCATGTGGTGAAATTCTGTGTCTGTCCAGAAAGGTCTTTGGGCTCCATCATTTATACTGTTCTGTAATTTTCTGCGCAGGTCTGACTTCAAGGTATTATTAAAATATCCAATAGAAAGTCTTCATTTCACAAAGCTAACAATGAAAAAAACCAAGTAACACTTCCCCTCCCAAAACATTTAATTAAATGTATTGATTCAGACCAAGACCCTCTCAGAAAAAAAAAATATTAAAACATGTTCTTAATATATATGCTAGTTTATCAGGTCAGGTTTACCTGTCTTCCAAATGAGGACTTGAAAAACCTAGGATACTTGTGGTCCTATCTCAGGGCTGTTTTCTTTTGGCACAGGATATCAGTTCTGGAATAAGGCTTTCCTCTTCCAAGACAGTGCTGTCAAAAGTCAGAATTTCATGTAATTAAACTTCAGAGGCCTTTTGAGATAGATACATATGTCTGTATGCTGCCTTCCCAACAGAGTGGGTAAGCAGAACTTCAAATGACTTCATATTTGTACTCTTTTATCACTAGATTTCATTTTACTAACTCTCAAGATTGCCCTTAGCCAGAAATAGGAATGCTAACAAATATATGACACTTACAAAATTAGTACAATGTTTGACTATAACATGATTCCATAGCATCTGTTACATCTCAATATGTCACTGAATATTTCACAATTATTTAACATCTATCACAGCTTTCTTCTCCAAGAAGGATTAAGTATTTAAAAGTTTTTTCCTTTCTAGCATAAATGTTCTGCAGCTACTAGGCTTTTCTCAGGAGACCTATCTCAGATCTTTTAACACAATAACTCATTCTAAGATGTACCATTGTAGGTGTCTTAATTTTCATAGCTAGTTTGTAAGCCATCTTTGTCCACATTATTCAACTTTTTGTTTTATATAGTAAAGCCAATGGTAAATTAAATTTATATAAATTAGAATGACTCTTTAAAAGAATTTTATAAACAAATGCAAACTTGACTGGGGCACAAAAAGAAATACTCCTCCCCGGTGTCAGTGAGGGATAACACTTGACTAAGGCTGAGATGTTCTCCACAGCATGGGTATCAAAGCAATTGTAAGCACCAGACTCCCTCACTAACTCTACATTAGGAAATACTTAATTGCAAAACCAGCAATTTAGTAGGGAAGGCTGAGACAATTGGGTTTGTTCAGTCTGGAAAAAAGAAGGCTTTGGGGTGACTTAACTGCTGCCTTCCAGCACTTGAAGGGATCCTACAAGAAAGCTGGAAAGGGACTTCTTACAAGAGAATGTAGTGACAGGACAGGGGGGAATGCTCTCAAACTGAAAGAAAGCAGGTTTAGATTAGATATTAGGAAGAAATTCTCTACTGTGAGAGTGGTGGGACACTGGAACAGGTTGCCAAACTCTGCCCCCACTCTAACTTTGATCAACATCCTAAGGTTCCATTGAAAGGACTGAGAAAGGTGTTGAGCCATGGAAAAAAATCCAAGAGGACACTGTGATGGCAGTGACACTGGCTTTTCTTTCAAATGAAAAACGAGACACGGAGAATGGGATGCCTTGTTGCTGATGGTCAGCTGGACTGCTTGACATATGCAGGAAGGCTTGGAGAACTTCATAGTGGTGCAAAGTAGTCATTGTTCAGACTCATGTCTCCATTAGGTATTGTCACATGTTTCACGTGAGCCCAGAATGGTCTTCTAGCTTATTCTCCTCCAGGATGAATCTTGATTTGCATGCACCATAATGACTCTGCCAACCAAGCCAATACACAGAAAGTGGGGAAGATCAGGAGATTCACTTCAGAACTGCACTGCTTTGAGACAAAATGTTAATGTATGTGCAACCTCTGGGCTCTTTTAAAATTCATCACTAATTTTTTACTTCTTGCAAATAAGAGGCTCAAATATGCATCCTAAAATAACTATGATTAAAACCCCCATTTGTTACTACTCTTTCTTTTAGACAATGGTGCAATGTATTTTCTCAAATTGTTACTGGGAATCTCTACACAAAATGTTAAACAAGCAAGCCTGACTCTTTTTATATTTGGGCAGCCTTCCCAAAGAATAGTGTTAAGGAATCAAAGCAGGAATGCAGAATGCAGCTGTAATTCATCCTGATTTTAAGATGGCATTTCATTGCCAGAGAAGTGTAAAGCTGATATATTATAGTAAATGAGAGTCATGCCAAAGCTTTTCTTTGAACTGTGACATTTCATGTGTCAGCTAGTTACTCTGACTAGTCAGCCACCACCCACACAGCTGATTAAAGATAGAAGACACAGTAACACTGCCACAAACTTAATGTACTATCTTTACACAAAGTTTTATTTTGGGAACCATATAGGGAAATACTGCCTATTCTATGATGTACTGCACATATATTTTTTTTTATTCTTCTGGTTAATGAATAAATGGATGAAATATTACTCGACAGGGGGGAAAAAAGTAAAAGGTAAAAAAAATATTTATGTGTGACCAGTCTTGATATTGGGCTTAATTGTCTGAATTATTTTTCAGTGAAAACTCTCCCAGATTTCAGTATACTACACTGGGCAGGCCATCAGGAATGTCATGTTGCCCAAAGACCATAGTTTTACAATTGTTCATTCTATAAATAAAGTGATAGAAACATAGAATGGGATTGGTTGGGAAGGATATTTATAGGTCATCTAGTCCATCCCCCTGCCATGAGCAGGGACATCTTTCACAAGATCAGGTCACTCAAAGCCCCATCCAGACTGACCTTGAATGCTTCCAATGATGGAGCATTCACAGCTTTTCTGAACAACTTGTCCAAACTAAACCTAACCTCTTTCAGTTTACAATGGTTGCCCTTTTTGCTGCCTGTACAGACCATGGTAAAAAGTCTAAACCATCCAAATCCTTTAAAAGGAAATTTCAGAATAATAGATTTCAACATGTATAGGGAATTACAGAAGCCCCAGGGGAACAAAACAAATATACTTTGATAGCATGTATGGTTATGTAATCTATTTGCTATAAAATGGTGGCAATTGGCTAAGCATGTAAAGGATACATTTGAAAATGATTTAAACAGATGATCACTCACTTGGAAAGTAAATATTTTCTAATGGATGCTTTTAACAAGGAAATCCTGTTAAGTAAATGCAGTGTCAGAAAACAAGAAAAAGTTTATGTAGTAAGAAAGCAAATATACTCATTAACTTTGAAGAGATCGTATAACATTCTGGTAAGTAAATCCTGAACATCCTCTGTTCCATAAGGCACATGAATAACTATTTGTTAGAGAGCAATGGCTCTTTAGCTACTGCAACTAATTTTTTTTCAGTTCTGGAGGTTCAGACAGTTCTGTCTCCTAGGGGCAAAGATGGCAGCGATCAAACAAAAACCTTTATTACCTTGGCTCACATCACTTTCATCATTGATGTCCTTACACTCTTGGAAATGTTGCAGATAAGAATGTAACCTGCTAATGAGTGAATAGTCTCATTTTATGTCACTCTGAAGTTAAAGTGAGTTGCCAGAGTTGCAGCTTGTAGGCTATGGTTGATCGTAGGTCTTAGCTCTGCCAATCCTTCCTTGCTGACCTTTGATGTTGAGCTCTAACACCAGCAGCAGAAAACAAAACTGAAGAGCATGTAGCCTCTTTCAACCAATAGCTGGGTAGGTATTGCTTTTGTTGTTTTCCCAAACCATTAGTGAGAATAGGCCACCACCTAATAAATGTCACTCCTGATTTTATCTGTTTTTAGCCATGGCTGAAGTGTTTCTGCAGTTTGCTAGCCAGAACCCAGACAAGCAGTAACTAGTAATTAATTTCCATTCAACTATTCAAGAGGAAGAGTGTCACCATGGCCTACTCAGTTCCACTTCACTGTGGTCATCAGCAGTTTCTTTCTGTCAGTCCCCGTGGTAGGAGAAGTGAGAGTACTTATCATCCTTTAATACAGATCTGCTCTTTTCTGAAAAAAATTACAACATGGTAAAAAAATTTCTTTGGCCTCTCTTGGAGCTTATGTTGACTCAGCAATTCAAGTTCATAGCACCTTTTCAAGTCCTTGAGAAAATGAGGATTGAGAACATATGGAAATAAAGGAGATAAGAGCACTTTCCTCTCTAGAGTTCCTTCCCATATATAGAAGATATATAAATTTCTTACTATTAAAAGCATACAAAGATCCTTCTGTTTGGTAAAATATTTAACAGAATATTATACTTATGCAATAAGTAATATGCATTGTCAACTATTTAGACAACAAAT
This sequence comes from Dicrurus megarhynchus, assembly GCA_013399195.1. NCBI lineage: Eukaryota > Metazoa > Chordata > Aves > Passeriformes > Dicruridae > Dicrurus > Dicrurus megarhynchus. The sequence goes on from VXAD01010352.1 coordinate 802,521, forward strand.
CATAGGTATACTAGAAATATAAACAAGAGGCCATGGTGTTTTTAACTGCTCCTTATGAACTAAATTATTTTTAAAATAAGTAAAATAATAAATAATGATAAAATAATCTATCACAATAAAATAATACTGCATGGATTTAGTGTTTAGGAAGGGTACAGGGTCTGGGCACCAAAAAACTGAGGTCTACTGAACAAAAAAATACAGTCTAAGTAATAACACAGCAAACTGTCATACATTTTCTCACAACTGTGCATAGACCTGTACCAACTATCCCTGTGGGATAATAATTCAATCTCCTGCATCTCAGAAGAGCATGTGATAATATTGCTAATTAACATCTATGGTGATGATTCTCTTATGAAAACATTCATCTATTGGGAAATGGCATTTCTAAGGCAAAGCTCCAATCTATTAGCATGTCTTACCATCGCCTTTCAAAGACAACACCAGTTTGCTCCCACTGATTAGCAAATAAAGCATGATATTTGAGTTACAGCTCATTTCATCTAGCAGATACCTGCTTCTTATATACAGAATCAGGTATATCAGTGTTACCAGTGTTACCAGCTTCCTCTCATTATTTATGTATTATCTGCCTTAGAATTAAATAAGAGAAAGATTTCACTTTGATTGTACCTAGAGAGAAACATACATGTAACAGGAACAGAAAACATAGATATCATTTTATAAATACTGCACCTGTAAATTGTACTCCCTGGAATGTCCCACTGAAATCTGAAAGAAATTGGAGGCTCTTGACTTAAGGTACTCTCTTCCTCTTACTGGTCATTATTATTATTTGTTATTCTGCTATTTATTTTCAGCAGTATTAAGTATATGCTACAGTCTCTCTTGAGGAGAGGATTGCTTCTGGACAGTTAAAAAAATAATGATCTCTACTATAAGCAACATAACAAGTGGCAGGAAAACAGAAATGAAGCCATGGAGTGGGGCATATGATCAGAGACAGTGCCCGTAATGAAATCCCTATTTTCTGTTGCTGTTAATATGAACATGAGAAGACAGTAGGAAGTGAGAAGACAGTAGGAAGTGATCGCAGGTAAAATAAATTGAATAAAAAATATTTCTCTCATTATAGCACAGCTTGGATGGATGTATATAAAGTTACAGCAGGTAAGAACATCTCCCAGTTCCTGGACAGAAGAGAGTGAGAGAGAGGGGGGGGGAAACCCAACTTGGTAGACAATGACAGCTTCTACCTTACACTGTCCCTCAACTATTGGGAAATTCTGTGATCTTTCTAGTGTATGTACATATGTATATCTCCAAATTCTTCCCTAAAAGTCAGCTGAAGGTTTGAATACACAGAATTTTCAGCCTGCGAGACTGAGATCCATGATGCACATTTAAAAATTTTATTTTTAACTTTGTTAAATTTTTTTTTAAAAAGCTAAGTATTTATGCTTGCTTCCTTACATACAAAGTTCTTGGTAATTGTTCAGAACTAAATCATGTAGCTAATTAACTAATAAATCTTAAATTATAAACAATGTGCAATGTATAAAAAAGAAGAATATATGTAAGTAAAACAGTAAAGGGAAGACAAATACACTACTGATAAAAAACCCAAAACCAACAGGCATTATCTACCATAAATTTAATCTACATGTTTCTATACGTGTGTGATATTTTGGTCTGTCAACAAAGGGCTGTTGAAAAAGTGAACAAGTAAATTTCACAGTAACTGGAAATCAGAATTGCTCCTTTTTTGTCTGTGAAGTCAAAAAGAGAAAGTACAGAGTTACAGTTCCTAAGTGGGGTGATTGAATCAATTGAGATTTCAACTATTTTAAGCATTCTACACACATATACACATGTAAATTAATACACCCAACTTGTCAACAGTAAATCTTCAAAGGCTGTTCTTCAGAGCTACACTTACAGTCAAAGTTCTTAAAATGCTGGCTGAAACAAATGAAGTTTCATTGATTTTTAAATATCTTGAGATCTGAAGTTTTCACTTTGTCTTTTTACCAGAAAATATTCCTTAGGCAAAGTACACTGGTGATACTTCATCTCATCCGTACTTCATTGCAGATTCAAACTCTTTGAAGCTGATGCAGCCATCAGAATCCTGATTGACTTCTCTGTAATGGAAGAGATTTGGTATTTAAAACCCAAAAGACTATGCAAAACAGACATTATACTTAGCTGTGGACATCCAACACCAATATTGTTTCTGAAGAGCTCAAGTCCTAAAACTTGAATTCTGTACAAAGAAATAATGAAGTAAAAAATGTTTTTCGTGTAGTGCATCTATATGAGGAGCTCAGTTTTTTAAAAAGAAAAGTATCACAACATATATTCAACAGGAGGTAAAAGTTAATTACAGTACGACCTGTGCAAATTTAGCACTAATTTCGATCCTACACCTCATGCCTAATTCCCCAAATTCAATCACCTGTGGCAGACATCCTCAAAGTTTCATAGTACAACATACAACGCAAGACCTCTAGGCCTTAAGATAGTGCAAGCTGACATTTAAAATTTCCCCAAGTGCCCCATGACCTTCCACATGCTGCAAGCTTATGTTGAAACAAAGATTATGTTAACAGAAGAACTGCTCCTTGTGACTGTAAGAAAAATAAGCTAATTTGTATGTTATGATATCCTAAAGTGAATATTCCAATAGTCAAAAAAGGTCTCTGAAGAGTAAAACTGTCAATATTTATTTCTGAGACAGAAGCCGGTAGAAGACAGCAATTCAATTAATGACATTAACACACAGGGCTAAGTTTTACTAAATACACTCGGCAAAATTATTTGATGCAGTGATAAATTAAGCTGACAAAATTATATTAATGGTATTCTGTAAAGTATTTGTCTTAGTTCTCCATAGCTTTCTTACTAGAAATGCACTTAACAAAAGTTAAATAATTAAAAAACTGATTAATTGTTGGATCTCAACATTCATTCATCATTTAGAAAAATACTTCATTGGTTTATATCAATGTCCAGACCATAGCTTTATTCATAATCGAATTATTAATAATTCCATTAATATAATTAATAATTTGATTTTATTAATAATTTAATTCAAAATGTATTAGTACTGTCAGCAATTACAGATGACACAAAGATAGCTGGAATTATAGTGCTGCAAACTTTGCCATCACCATTAGCATTCAATAGTAGTATTTGTGCCATCTTGCAGCATGCAAAATGGGATGTAACTTCTACACAGACAAAACTGAAAATTCCAAAATGGTCCATGCTCTTTAGCAGAGGGACATTCTATTATCCTTTGGATATTCTGGAAATTTCAAAGAAATTCTATACCAAAGAAGTTGTTTGGTAATTCAGTTTTCAAGAAAGCCTTACACAAAGGGATAGGATGTCCTGTTTGACTCTTACTCTAAAAACAGCCTTGAGAAAAACCTAGTAAAGGTTAAGGAAAATAATCTATACACATCAGCCTCAAATACATAAATTCAGTTTGCACTGTATCCTTTCCTTTTCCCTGGAGAAGTCCTACTTAGATTAAGATTTTATTATTCTCGCTTTCAATAAATATTATTAATCATAATTTATTTCAAGAATCCCTCAGACTACCAGTTTCCCACCTTTTTGGAAATTTTAACATTGTTTGGTAAGATTCCTCTCATCTGTTGGCAATAAGCAACCTGTACTAGTGCTTAATTTCACTATCAATGAACTATTAACCTACTGTGAAGTAGACTTGATCAGACAAAGCTCAAGCCTCATAGTGCAATGATGAACCTTAAATGGCCATAAACATATGAAATGACAGCCTGGCATTACAGAAATATTTAAATTAAATTCTGTCAGCTCATTGTTGGCTCTGGCGTAAGACTAAAACATGATGACAATCTATTGCTTTTCAAGTAAGGACAAGTTTGAGATGTGGCCACCCTTCATCAAGTGTTTAGGGACAACATGACAGCTGGAGATGGACCAGTGACACAGTTTCTTCATTAAAAGGATCCTTTTAAATACCACATATCATAATACAATGAAATGTAAGCTTATTCATGAGTGAAGGATGAATGCAGGTCATAATTACAAGATAGAGGTGGTGTCCTGGAAGCAGGAACTGAAAAGGCTGAGGAGTCATAGAAAGTAATCAAATGAAGATCATCTTCTACTTTACCTAAGAGTGTGAGTACAATCCTTGAATGTGTAAGTAGTATAATATCTAAACCTAATGCAATACTAATTTTATTTCAGAATACAGTGTTGGGAAAATTAGGAAGGAAATACTGTGTCTATTTTCTGGTGCCTGTACTTCAAGAAGGATACTGAGAAACTTAAAAGAATTGAGAAAAAAAAATTAACAGTAACTACACAAGTTCCAAAAAACATGCCTAGCATGCCTTATAACAAGACATTAAAATACTCTGTGGGGGAAAAAAAAAAAGAGAACAAAGAGATTCGAGAACTGATCCATTCAAACCAAGACTACAAATATCTCTCTAGGAAACGTATTTTGGATAGTAAATACCTTTTTATGCTTACAAGGAATGACATACACATAGGCGCAAATTGAAGCCAAAGCTAGAAAACTCTGAACTTAAATACGAAGGTTTTTTTAAAAAGAGGTTGATGGGCTATTAAGGAAACTTACCAAGGGACACAGGAAGTGATAATTCCTTTACTTACCTTCCCGTGGCACATCCAGGATCTCTAAACCACACATGTATGTCTGCATGTCATTATGATACATATTTATTGCATGGATTTGTCTAACAGCTTTTTGAACTGTTGTGAAGCCCATGGCCTGAACACCTGCTGTGGTGACCTGTTCACCCATTGCTTTTTTTATCCCATATTGTTCCCCGCCTCTTTCCCTTGCCCCTAGCCCTGGCCACACCCTCGGGCTCTCCCTAATGGTTCCTGTACCCCAATTCCACCCAGGCACCGCCCTGGGCCCTGAGAAAACCCCCATGTTCTGGGATCGCGAGGGCTTGGCCCCTGGGAACTGCCTGGACAAGGTGCATCAATAAATCTCTCCAGGGGCCGCCGTGAGAGTCCCTTCTCTACCTCCTTTGCCGTCTCTGTGTTGTAGGGCTGACAGCTGAGGGAGCAAGGGCGCGGGGCCGTCCGGAATGGACCACGGGAGGACAGAGTGGCTGCCTGCCCTAAGAAGCTCCGCTGTGCTCCCAGAGAAAGCTGCAGCTTGCTCAACTAAACCTAGCGTTTACAACAACCTGCTCTATGATTATCACCTCTTACTTGTCTTGAACCCGCAAGTCATTTGATGCTCTTTATGGCTTAAGTACTCTTCTCAGTGACTCAGTGTGTCAAAGAGTGCATAAACCGGATCTTAGTTTAAAGATCAACCACTGAACAAACTTTTAACAAAAAAAAAAAAAAAATTACAGACAGTAATTATTGTTGTAATCTATGCTATTTGCAAGTAATTCAGACCGTTCAAAGAAAAATTGCAGATTTAAATAAGTGAGAGATTGCATAATAACCAAATAGCAAAATTTGGGGGTTTTTAATGTTATGATGAATCTCAGAATTTTTAGAAGTTTTAGAAGTTAATGCTCATATCTGGCTAAACTGAAGTTAATGGGAGTTTTGCCATTAATTTTCAGAAGGCAAAGATTTCACCCAAAATATCTGAGTTACAGGCATAAATCACACCTTTAATGTTTGGAAGCTGCTCTTGAAAAATGGCCCTCAACTTTACATGGTGTTTGTTCAACACCCTGAAAGCCACTAACTGATTCTGAATTAAGAGTCACTTTCTGAACTGCCTTTCAGCAGAGATTAGCAAAATATGTTGTAAGTAAATGACAAATAAACTGGTAAGTACTTAGCTGTGGTAATCTGAAGAAACGCTACATCTATTTAAAAGTTATGGATTTTTGGAATCTTGCCAAAAGTAATCTGAAAGTGAGATAGCCTTGGAGTGTTAAATTTTTATTTTCATTTAGCTGAAGCAAATGATAAATTCATACTTGTGATTATGAAAATACTGTGTCACAGCATATTGATCTTTATTTCACAGGTCACTATTCATTTGACACTCTTAGCAAAATATAAGAGCTATTTCAAGGTACATAGTGCCTCGGGTAGGTTGTCTGATCTTTCCCTGAAAATTGAGTAATAATCAGCATCTCAAGCTACTGACTGTGAGATATAAATTATTCTCTTATACAATTAGGTAATTGAAGTCTTCCAAAATCACCTAAGTGTATTTTCATAGGAAACTGGATTAGATAAATGGCACTTTACTTCTGACAGGAATATTTTAACTGTAAATCCGAATGGAGTAAATGAATAACCTGAAAGACTGACGTTTAATATAAGCTGCCTTTTGAAGTTTTATGTTTATTAGTTCACTGAAATAAGTACTTATTAGAAAGGAATCCACATTCAAATACAGCCTAGCCTTTTATTTTATAAACAGCTGCATATATTTGTCAGTCACATCAGCTTTTTTCCAACTAACCCCACAACAATTTAGATATAGTCAGATCTTGAAGTTCCTGAAATAAAAGCATAAATACAGAACTTGGCCATAATATTTCTTCTTTTTGTATGGAAAGACTCTCTCATAGGCGCTATCTCTTAAAGTAGTCATGCAGTTAGAAACATATTGCATTTATCTGGTAAATAATATCTTTTTCATTAATCCATATCAGTACAAACCATGCCAAAATATACAGTAGAGATTGAAATTCTACCCTGTATTTATCTAGATAAGTCAGTATCTGTCCTAAATGGTAATCATAGAATTAAGCAATCTTTTATATTTCTTAAAAAAGAAGAGTAGTGAATGCACTGCAGAGCCAGCAGAGACTGCCATCGAGTTGGTTTTCAACAGGTTTGCTCAGTAGGACAAGTCTCTAAAGCCAAATAAGAGCCAGGATAAATTAAACTGTGCTCAGATCTCTGATGCCATGGTCATACACCAGATATTTATAAGTAAGAAGGTAACTTCAAATTAGCTTCTTCTCCACTATGCCAACATTCTTAGCAATCATTAATTTTACTACTAAAGATAGATGGTCCTCAGTTTGACTTTAAAGAAACTGAAGCTGACCTTGGGAGGGAAGTTTTCATTCAATCTATTTTATGCAGGCAGAAATTTTCATAGAGAGCAATGAGGAGAAAATGTCAGATATATCACATAAATTAAATACAGGAAGACAAATATAACATAATGGATATACCACTGAGAATGAAAACGTCCAGGTTCCTTCTCACAGCATTTCTACATGAGTAGGGGTTCATTTTGGCTACTGCTCAAAAAACCCCAAACAAACAAAGAGAAAACTATTTCTTTAAAAGTCCTAGAAATGGCTATTTGACTTTCCAAATAAATTCTTCTCTAATGTATGACTTAAAACCAGTAATTATACATTTAAACCTGGGTAAAACAGCATTAAAAGTTACCATTTCTCTTTAAAAGTCATAGAGTTTGAAACCTGAGGAATTTTATATGCTTGTTTCTAAAAACTTTTGGTTTCTAGTTAACTGAGGTATCATGAGAAACAACAAGTTACAAAGGCCCCTACCTTACACACAGTGCAATTTATCAAATGCCTGCATGTGAAGGCATAATACCTGGCCTTTTAAGCTTTGCTATTTAACAACCATTTTTTTAAGCAGAGGAAGGTATAATGAGATATATACCATATGTATAAGTAAATTATTTCCGCTATAGTCCATGAACTACAGTGATTTTCTTAATTGTCCATATTTTTTCTTCCACACTGAAAGACTCAGCAATATTATATACTAGTCCTCCTGATTTAGAGACAGAAGCATGCCAGGCACACAGGCTGGGTCTTCAAATCATGATTTCCCTGCAACTTACATTTCCCTGGTTTTAGGACATGCCATGAATAGCAGAATTTTTCCCTATTTATTCTAGTCATGCAAATGAGATTAAGAATTCATAAATATTTCTATCATAACTCTCCAAAATCCATAATAATCAAGTTCCCTGCTATCTCATTATTTAGGTGTATACTGTGAGTAAAGAAAAGATGTGCATTTTCTTTAAATTATTTCAGGAAACTGCTAAGGAGTGCAGTTTCTTGAATTAACATGCTAGATTGTATCTGAACTGCTTTTGAGTACTGTGAGCCGTTCAGCAGTACTGCCTTGCTGCTCTCACAATACCTTTATTGTCTCATTAAATATTTCCCACATTTCAAATGCTATGGATGATTTAGGCCTGGAGTCCTTCCCTCAAGTGGGTCTGGTTCTGGTACCCTCAAATAAGAAGGACATCGAGCTGTTGGATCAAGTCCAGAGAAATTGATAAGAGAACTGGAGCACCTCTCCTATGAAGACAGGCTGGGAAAGTTGGGGCTGTTCAGCCTGGAGAAGAGGAGGTTGTGTGGAGACCCCACAGCAACCTTCCAGTACTGAAGGGGGCCTACAGGGAAGTCAGAGATGATCTCTGTGTCAGGAACCGTAGTGATAGGACAGGGAGTAATGGCTTCAAACTGAAATAGGAGAAATTTAGGTTAGATATATGGAAGAAATTCTTTACTGTGAGGGTGGTGAGACACTGGAACAAGTTGCCAAGGGAGGTTGTGGATGTTGCATCTCTGGATGTTTTCAAGGCCTGGTTGGTTGGGGCATTGAGCAACCTGGTCTAGTGGGAAGGTGTCCGTGTCCAAGGGCTTAGCACAAGGTGATCTTTAAGGTTCCTTTCAACCCAAACCACTCTGTGATTGTATGATTCTGGACATAGTTCTTTAATGCCGAATTTCAAGTATAATGATGTCTCCCTTTCACTCTTCTGATCTGTCCATGCTAATCCAAAGCCCATTTTCTATTAAAATAACTTTTCTCATTGTATAATTTAATGCAATCTGAATTGAATATCATAGGGAGCAGCCTACTCAGAAAACCCATGGTGATTTCACAGGGAGAAAGGACCTAATAATCCCACTGTCTTTTTCACTAATTTCAAATTATGTTAAATTTTGATCTAACTTGTATTTTCAAGGAAGCTTAAGTGCTGAAGAAATGCTGCTTTCTTTGTGATTCAGCAATTTTCTTTTACTGCTTCTCTACATTTTTGACACTATCTTTCCTCTGCTTCAGTCAGAAAGTTTGGATTCAATTTCCAAGGGAACCAGCTTTACTGTTAAAATTTTATCATCCATTGTATGTGGCCCAGTGATAAAATTTTCCAAATCATGTTTATCTACTGTATGCAAACTATTTAACCCTTGTACTGACATGCTTTTCTTCAATATTCATTTGCTCTATAGAGCCACTTGCTACAACACTCTCCCAGCTCTCCTTGATGCACTGAGCTTCAGAGTAATACAGATACATGATACTTGGCTCTCATACTGTTGGTTCTTGTTTTAACTTATTCCTTGTGACTTGAACAATGCCAAAATGTCTGTAGAACAACATGTTGTCTGCCTGCCATGAGTCAGAGATGACTGCTTTACTGACTTTTCATTAAAATAAATAATATTAACTGGAAATCCCCACCCCCTCCACCCCAGTTGTTTTTAACCTCATATGCAAACTGCTTATGGAAACCGCAATGAAAAGAACAGAACGTTTTCTCAGACTTTCAAACTAGCAGCCTATGAAACAAATAGATTCATAAAAATATTCCATATTGTTGCAATGCAATTGCAGAGAGTGAGCAGAAACCTCACTTGAATGTACATGTGTATACATATGTACAACTATACAATGATGACACAGACCTGAAATACTGTATTTCAGTTTGAATTGCTCTAAGAAACTCATGACATGAAAACTATTCAGAAAACAAATACCACCACCAAATAACCTGAAAACAATTGCTAGAGACTGCAGAAATTGACCACATGTATAATCTCAATGGTTTAAGAATAAAGTTTATATCCAGAGTTAAAAATTGATTATATCTGGTACATCTGAATTTTACTGCTTTTCCATTTATTTGATATTTCTAAATAAATTATCAGGGAATAATTTAAATTAGGGCCAAGACTTTCACTGCATTTAGAACCAAAGCTGTCATACTGATTGAGCAGTGAGAGCAAAAATGACACTTAATGTAAGGAGTCCCTGCTGACAACAAAATGACCCACCCATTGAAGATTCAGGGATGACAGCTTCTTCAGCAAGCTGCCTTCTCTTCTGATTAACCAGCTGGTTCTTCTACTCATCCTGCTTGCTTCCTTGTTGATGGGATTCCTGAAGAGCTTCACAGCTGCTTTGTTACTAACGTGTATATTAATTTCGCTTCTTTAAAAACCTAAATGTTGAGAAAACCCATTCTGATCTTTAGTAAACACAGAAAAATTATGAATATCCCCCTGGTTTTGCTTCTTGAAACAGGACATGCTATCAGAGTAATGGCATTCAGAATTTTCAGCTAGGTAGGAGAGCATCAGGAAGCATTTAAATTGTACTTTTAAGATAGAAATGCACTTCCATTTACCTTCAGTGCTGTTCCGTTTTTTTCCAATTATTTTCAAAAGTGGACAACAAATGTATTACTATCAGAGGGGAGAACTCCACCAACAATATATACTACCTTCAGTTGTTTCTTCTCTGTAATAAATACTGTCCTTTTTTTATGAGTGTGCTGCCTGACTACTGCTCTCAGTAACTGTAATACACTTTCTTCTTGATGCCCTATTTTCTACCTGCGATATACTTTATCCAATGATGTGTACTTTCCCTGAATTTCTTCTCTCTGAACAATGGAAATAGTCTTGGACACCCTAGACCTTCCAAATTTTGTCCCTTCTTTCTTGACTGGTTCTAGTTTCTGAATTCCCTATCACCGATGCCATGGTTGATCCCATTGTGCCAGTAGTGGTACTTGGGTAGAGTAACTCTTCAGTTTCTGTCTGTGAATGCTTCTCAGTGACCAAATTACCCCAGACCCCCTCCACTCAATCACTTCTGCCTTCTTTTTCTACTGCCAAGGAAAACTCCACAGAAGAACCTCTGAGCCTCTATGTCTTTTTTGTGACTCATCTTTAATTGTTTGGTTGTGCAAGTGCCCACTGCAGTTTGTCTTCTCTCATCTTCCCATTCTGTTTCACTTAGGAAAAACTATTCACCTTTGAATATAAACAACACTTGCTTATGTGAGCCTTGTTTACTACTTGTTCTTAATCTTCTGAGCCTTAGACCAGATCGACTGAAATCTACAAGGATCTCCAGGTTTTGTAGGTAAAATAAGAAATGCCTTGCAGAGCTCAAGAAAGAATTGCCATTTGCAACCATCACCAAACATGTGTGCTTCTGGTGGATTAAGTTAATGAGCAATTGTTGGAACAATATCATTAATAAATATTTTAATCCCTGATTTGGAATTAAGTAGAACTAGTAATATATGTATTATATTAATATCTAATAATATAATTTTATGTACCACATAATCTATAATACACTCTATAATTCTTACTAGTTAATATTTAATGTGTAATATAGCATGTAATAATATAATGATAAAATGCTATATCATATTATAAAAAAATATATTTTTTATGAGTAGTCAGAGAATGATGCAATAGTATGGAACGTGGAAGGCAAAGTACATGAGCTGAATTGTGCATTAAGTTTGCCTGTTCAAACAAAATACTTTTTGCAAAGTCAAAACTAGAAGCCTAGGAAAAAGAAATGTGTCCCCAGTGAGAGGCATATCATAGAAAGGTGACCATACAGAGCTCTGGAATCTTTCTGGAAAAACAATCTGGCATGAGCTTTTAAGAATCTGTTAACATAAAGAGTGAACCTATTTTTAGTTACACATATAAGGGAGAAATGTTATTTATGCTGCAGATGCAAAATGCCCTGTATAACACCACCACTGGAATACTGCCTTCAATCCTGGTATCTGTTCTTTAAAAAGAGTACTTAAAATATTAGGTGATGCAGAAACCTAACCTGCCAAAAAATCATCTGGAAATAAAAATTCTTGTTTCTATCAGGCCCTGCTGACATGACCATAGTGTAGCTCTATAGAGTTGTTACTTATATCAAAGAGCTGTTGAACAAGAACCAGAAACAAAGGTTAAGAAGAGATAAAATGAAGAATAAACTGAAAATGTTTAGGGAAAAATGAGTTAAACTATATAGCCTGTAATGTACAAATATTCAAACTAATATCTTTTAAAAAATCTTAATCACTTAGGTCAAAAGATCATATAATTCCTCAGCTCTTCCTATTTCACTAATTGTAACTGCTTTAAAATCATCATACTTGCTGAGAACTAGACGCCTAACTAACTTTAGAGCTTTTAATTACTCCGTAAAAGCCCTGAGGCTGATTCAGAGACTGACTATTTGTTCCATGGTGCTAACTTGCCTGATGAGGAAGAAAAGAGGGAATTGAAAAACAAAATCTTTAGATATCTATAAAGTATTTAATGTTTTTTATCCTTTTATCTCTTCTGAATAGATTTATTTGAAAAAATGAAATGCTTTACTTTATGGTTTACATATTTAACTATTTTTATCATTAGTATTCATCTACTGCTGTTGCCTAGAAGTGCCAGTCAAGCTTGAGGTCACATTTAACAAGGAACTATAAAATACAAGACAAAACCTGGGAAGGAAATGAGCTCATACCAATAAGAAAAGACATGAAAAAACCTAATCAAAAATAGATAAGTAGATTAGTACATTTAAGTGCTGTCTAAATTGGAACTTAGTTTAAAACTTCCTTAAACGCCAAGTGGTAAATGGTCACCCTGCTTTCCACTGCTGCCAGATCTTTCAGACTGCTCATTAGACATCACTTTGCTGAGCCGAGGGTCCACTGTGTGACAGTTGTTTACCTCGCTCACCCAGCTTTTGTAGATGCAGAGGAGGGCTTGTACCCACCTGAAGCTCCAGTTTAAGTGAATGATCACCTGCAATCTCCCCATGTTCCTTGGAGAAGTGCAAATAGTTAAACATCATCAAGCAACAAAATTCAGTGTATAATTTTTGCCTCCTTCATATCTTAATATTTTTTTATTCTAGTACTTAAAAAGAATACTATTCTCTAGCTAACTTCTAGACTGGAGGAAAAAAAACCATACATATATATATGTATTTAATGTTTTTTCTTACTATTTAAAGCTGCACTCTGAAATCTTGCAAGCTAGGTAGAATCAGATCTGAAAAGATTCAAATAAAATGCATTCTCTGGAAAAGAACAGAGGCCTGCTGGCGTTCCAATACTCATTCCTCTAGGTCATTCTTGAGACAATGTTCTAGAAGGGACAAAGTAGATACTCTGTGACACAGGATTCTGTTCTTATAAAAAGATTAAAAGTTGAGTATTGAAGGTCATGGGCACATCAACAGGCTAGGAGGTGCTGAGTTGAGCTCTCCTATTTGTCCAAGGCTGCAATCCTATGGTGCAAACTTGGAAAGAAGTGGCAAATGTCCTCTTTGATGAACGATGCAATTTTCTCCCTGTCTTAAATGTTTATCTTTCATGAACAGCCCGCTTGGTTCTCATGCTTTCAAATGCACATCTGCTCATTGCTGTGCAGCTGCCATGTTGCAGCAGAGTTTATGCTTTGAGCTTCACAAGTTAAGACAGCTCTATAAGCACACATCTGAACCCAACATCGCATTCAAAATATATTCTTGCTAGATCTCAATTATTATATTCTTGTTGCCTACACTTTCAGCTGGGTACTACCAATCACCTGTCATGACCTGAACTTATTTCAGGACATGGGATAGAAAGGGTATTACTGTCACTGTTAGACAATCCACATTATGAGCACTGGAGTCTTCCCCGCTCCTTTTTTTCCAGCCACTCTACAACAGTTGACATAGCCAATGAACTATGAATGGCATATAAAAGAGGCTGACTGTTTCAAAACAGTTTATTTCAAGAGAGTCATAACCAGAGACGAGCAGTAGAAAAATGTTCCTCATAGTTCCCTTTTTCTTCAAACTTATTTAAAATACAGACACAAAGACTGAAAGAACTAGAAAGGTGTCATGAACTCCACTGAAAACACTATGTAGACTGCCTCAGTACTTGAGCTCATGGATGAAAAGCAGAAAGTGGAAGCAGAAACTCAGGAAAAGATAAGTCACCCCTGGTAGCTGAAGAAATACTTTAGGAGCTTGTGGCACAGTACCTACTGGCTGATACTACACAACCCCATTTAAACAAGGCAGTCTGTAATTTAGAACTGATCCTGGACATCTCTTTCTGACAATGAAACAGGTAAAAGAATTCATCCTATCTTTACTGTTGGTGATTTGGGCTCTGTAGAACATGCTTTTGTCACCTTTCAGCTGTACTACAGCAATGCGATATCTTGGGCATGAAGCCATTAGCCCTTGGGAAACTCTAAATAGTACAGAACACAGCAGCGCATTTCCTCTGCAACTATAAGCACATCAAATCTGCTTTCATCTTCTGCACTGGCTCCTATGAAATACTGAGCCAAATTTTATGTCTTTGTCATTATCTTTGAGGTGTCCAATAATCCAGGAGCAGAATACCTAAAGGATCATCTAAGAACCTGAAGCTCTGTCCCATTAAGGACAAAACTTATTTTGTGCTGTCAATAGAGATTTGAGGGAGAATAGTTAAAGCAGCTGAATGCTGAAAATGTGCCTAAAATCCAAAGCATCACCTGTTGCTATTGAGTACAAGACATACTTTTTTGGATCTTAATCTTAGTAACTAGTTCTTTTGTAGTAATAATAACAACACAGCAGTTTGAAACAAATTCACAAAAATATAGCAAGGTTTTGTTTGCTGTAATAGGAGCCAGTGAAGAACAATAGAATCACACTTAAGTGTTATCCCTATTTGTTCTGAAAATAACTCAGCTACAAAAATACTAAAGTATATAAAAATACCTGAGTATAAGAAAATTCACTGTTTCTTCTAAATGTAGTGGCACTGCCTGTCTTACATGAATCTGGATATTCCAGGTCAGTGATGATTAATCTAATTGTAAAAAAAAAAAAAAAAAAAAAAGATACAAATGAGAGCAACATATTTTAGAAACCCTCAGGAAAAAACCCAAAATATTAAGAAGTGATGTAAAAATTTCCAAAACACTTAAAAAGCGTGAGGACCAAAGTGTAGTTTATTTTCAGTGAGACAGAATTGTAAATGCCTAAGCGACCAAGAAAGTAATGCATGTGTTAGGCATTTTTAATAATACCATTTAATTTTTATTAGACAGTAATATATTTAAGATTATATAAAAAACTGAATTTCTTATGCCACATCTCATTTGCAAAGATTAAATTTTTAAAAGGACTGAAAATCCAGAAACACTGTATTCAGCAAAGAAGGGATATAAATGAAAATTTCTTCAGGGACATATGGATCTTAGCAACTTTGTACAAATTACTAAAATGGAAGCCATACAATATTAACTAAAATATTGGTTTTATCAATAAAAACTGTTCTGTAATCAATTCAAGTTAGGAATACTAACACTTATACAATCACAATGTAATAAGAGCTTTTGAAAACTGGTGATTATTAAAGTGAAAGGTCCTGTCTTCCATTAAGCCTTCTCTGAAGCATTAAGCTCCCATTCTCTACACCTAATTCAGGTACAGAAACATTTTGTAATTTCTTAATTGTGTTTATTACTATCAATGTAAATAAAAGAGTTTGATATTTTACCCGTAGCACATCAGTTCCTATTAGACAGATTTATACTCTAAATGTCACTCGAATATTCGAGTAAGAGAACAGTTACAAGGAACCATAAGCATATTAACATTAATGGAAAGAAATGCACCTGTTTAAACACGGTGATGCCAAAAAGGAGATCAAATACTTTCTATTTCAAATATATAATCATTTACAAACTGAGTTATCCAGTACCATCTTGAAGTTGATTATAAGATGAAAGAAACGCGACAGAGATGATAATCATTTAATCCCTTAAGAACACCTATTCTGAAGAGCTTTTCACTTTGTCCACAACAGTATTCCAGTATATTATGATCCAGCTAGAAAAGAAGTATAATGATGAGGAAAACCATGTTTCCAGCAACAGAACTTTCACAGTAACATGAAGTCCTACAAAAGAAACAACACACTTTAAAACTGACCACTTTAACAGATCATAGAGTCTTAGATGAGTGTGTCAATGCAGTCCTTGGCAGTGACGAGTTCATACCATCAGATGTAGTAAGGATGTGTAGCTTCCCATCTCATGTTGCAGAGATTCATACCTATTTGCCAATCCTGGATGCTGAGGATCTATGCACACGGCACTGGTACTGACTGCACATTCACTGATATGTTCAAATGAAATCCTAGCTGTGATTCCCACACTGAGGGAGCAGCATGTGACTCATGAATACCCAAGCAGCTCTGACATGGACTGCAGGAAAAGGCAGTTCAGTTGCTCAAGAGAGAGTTTCAAGGACCCACTGAGGATGCTGGGCTAAGCACAACCTTCCTGTCATCTTGCTGGAGTTCCTTGCTGCTCACAGACGGTGATGGAGCCCAAGAGAAAAGGCAGGTCTGGCACGTCTTGAGGTCTGCAGGAACTGTAAGTGTTGTTCCCATGGAACTTTAACATCACTTCCTCCATGGTGAACAGCAGAACACACTTCAGAAACTACTCACTACAGGGAGTTTCCTTTTCTACAATTTAAAAGACCATGAAAATGACTGTATAACCTTCCTATCAAGTAATTTTTGCTGAGACTGCTTTCACATTTTCAATTTCAGTTTTGAAATACTTTGGAGAAACTTGCCTACTCTGTGAAATGTTATAAAATGTTTTAACCAGATGCTCCTTAGTGGTCGAATAAACACAGAATTAACATTGCAATTTAATCAGATTTGCCTGCAGTCTAAAAGACTAGTTTGAAGAAGAAAACTAGTAAAAATGCCACTAAAGCAACTAGCACAGCAACATTTGATTAAGCTTGACTTGTAAGGTCTGCTTTGTATACAGGTTACCAAATATTTATAACTAATACAATTTCTTTTTGTAATATTATATGTGGTCTAGGGAGGACAATATTCAATAAATGGTATCCGTGTTAAACCATAACACAATTTCCTTAAAGAACAAAATAAAACAAAACCAATGGAAAAAATAGGAACTAATATCAGTTACTGTACTACATTAAGGAAACAGTATACATCATAGAGCTCAGGTTCTTAATACTGCCATGTGTTAACAGCAACTGGAAATTAGTACATGCCTCTTGACTGAAGCACAAAGACACAGTTATAACAGATTACTATTAATACTTCACTTGGTAGAGGTATCGCACTGCATCTTCTACCTTCAGATTTACATGAAGATTTACATTTCTTAAACTATGCATGAACTGTAATACTCTTTTAAAGATTCAGTTTTGAGTTTCAGACACAGCTTTTGCTTTTTCCAAAAAGGAAGAATGTGTCCATTTTCTTGCATGCTCTACTAGAAAAAGTAAAATATCAACAAGACCTCTTTCTAAAACACTGGCATTCATATGAGATTTTGTAATTTGTTATGTATTTGGCTTTTAATAACTATGACTGTAATAGGTAAGAAAGGTAGTGGGAAAGAATAAAAATAACAGAATGATGTTTTCAAAACCAGAATCTGATTAGACTCAGTATAAGTTTTTACTGGCACTTCAGAGTTTCGCAAAATTCATGCATTCCTACAGCAATCTAGAGAAAGCTACTTCACATTTTATGGATAGATGTTCTGGTACAACTGCACCCTCTAACACCATAAGAGGATTTAATGCAAAACCTAAATCCATTTGCATAGCATCTGAAATGAGCTAGCTTTCCCTTTAACCTTATGTTTTCACATTAGAAATAAAGAACATATATACAAAAATTGCCACACTAGATCAAATCACTGTTTTAGCTTGTACCCAATCTTTGACAGTTGTCAATAGAGATATATTCAAGAAAACATACTGGTACATGTCAGTAGTTCTAAGAATTGAAACAGGCATTTAGGGAAGAACAGGACTGTTCTTCCCAATGCTCATTGGTATGTGGCTGCCTTATACTCTAAGTGTCCCTATTTTCTCACGTAAGTAAAAATCTACTTAATATAACTTCCTGTACTCATAGGAGTAAAAGACCTGAGCCTTTTCTGACTATGATTGAATTTAAAATTTATATACGATCTTCTGTGTTCGTGAAAGCGTCACTGCATTTTTTTCACGAGGTGTTTGTAGTTTTATTACAATAGAAGATAAGTGCTACTTTGGAGTTCCTTGATTTTTTTAATATCCTCTCTTTTGTTTCTTTTAATCATGCCGGTTCTTATTCATCTCTTATTTAAGATAACTGATCTCAGTCTTTCCCATTTCTTCTCACATGCAAGTTTGCCCTTTTCTATAATACTTTTTGCCTATTTCTGTAATTTTTCCATTAAAAACAAAGCCCTTCCAAGTCAGGAGGTAGAATTTATGTGGTCTAACTTGTCATCAAAAAGCTCTGTCTAGCTGAAACCAGTTATCTTCGTTTTATCTAGCCACTGAAGAGAGGGAGACGAACTTTCTGAGAGGGAGTGATCCCATTCTGCCACAGGCACCTACAATAGGCGGGATGAATCATTTCCTGTAAACAATTCTTAAAAGAAGATGAGAGGTGAGACCATCAGTTTCCATTGAATCACATGGAGCAACCAAAGGTAAGGAGTAACAACGATTTACAACACTGTACTACAAATATTCCAATAGTTTCTCTTCTTGTTCGTTTTACTTCCCAACATCTCCGTATGTTTCTGATATTGCTGAATACAAGCAGAAGTATTAAATGACACATCTATGACATTTCCTTGAGAGTTGCTGAATTAATTTAGAATTAAGAATGCACGGGACTATTGCAAACTATTTCCTTGGCTACATATAAACCTTCATTCTGAAGGTAATGGTGTTCATCTCTCATTGGGCTAACAATTTCCTTTAAACTGAAGTTTCCATTAGATATCTTGATAGAACTTACAGTCTCAACCAGCATATATTATCTGACATTCTTTATTAAGCAACAACTTTGTTATTCTCCCCCTTTTAGTCAATGAATTTATATTAAAATGCTGAATTTAATAAGATGCCATCCTACTATTCAAGTCTCATGTGTGTACTCTTTGGTTTTCCAGACATAGACATAGTCCTAACCCTGAGAGTGACCAAAGCTCTGATCAACATGGAAGCTTGTATGGAGCAAAAAGTAAAATGTCCACAGAAGAACTCTAGTATCTTTGTGGAAAGACACATATTTTTTCCACCCTAAAGTCCCTTTCTGAATGTCAGTGTGCTTTTTCTCCTTCTACATCTGCCAAGGCCAGGTAAAAACTAATTTAAATTAAATACATAAAAGCAGTTAGGTAGAATGGCTTCCCCATACCCAAAAGTTCCAAGGAAAGTAGTGAGAGCCCATTATTTAGCAGTGTGGATGTAAAAAAAATCATGTGAAAAAGGAGGCAGACAATCTGCAATGGTGTAGAAGCCCAGAAGATAAGAGGCTGATGTGTATGTTCCAAATGCCAATAGCTGTTTGGCTGTGAAGCAAACCATGGACTGTTGGTAATAACAATCAAGGATTGTTGATAATAACCAAGGACTGTTGTGGGAAAGAAAAAGATGTGGCTGGAGAAGGGGCCATAGAGAGGTAGGGCAGCACTTCTCGGGGGCAAATGTCCTTGTCCTTGTTCCTGGAGATAAGCACAACACAGTCCAGTGCAAGCACAGCAATGAGATTGAGAAGTGGGCATGGACTGGGGGCGGGGATCAAGACCACATAACAGCCCTGAAGGCCTCTGACCCATTTCCAGACAGGTCTAAAAGAACAGACTGCACATGATAACTAATTTACATAGAAAACAAGAAACCTCTCTCCAGGGCAGGGAAAACCTATCTCTAAAAAGGCACCCCTACAAAACCTGGGTGGTGCCCCCAGGACCCTGGACATCCCATCAGCTGGATTAACACTGGAACCAGGACTGGTGATTTCCACTGTTCCTTCCTTCCTTTCTTCTTCCACTCTTTCTTTCTTCCACTCTTTCTTTCTTTCTTTCTTTCTTTCTTTCTTTCTTTCTTTCTTTCTTTCTTTCTTTCTTTCTTTCTTTCTTTCTTTCTTTCTTTCTTTCTTTCTTTTTCTTTCTCTTTCTTTCTTTCCCTCTTTCTTTCCCTCTTTCTTTCCCTCTTTCTTTCTTTCCCTCTTTCCCTCTTTCTCTCTCCTCCACTTTTATTCCTCTCTCTCTATCCCTCTCTCTGTGTCTCTTTTCCCTTACCCCTTCATCCAAAACCCACTGCCATGTGCTAATACATGAGGTCAGGGACTAAAATTCTATGGTAAGTGTGTAATTTACTAATAAAACTTTGTGGGTTTTTGTGGACCCTCTGACTTTTGTCATTCCTTTCAGCCATAAGCATCTACGAATCCTAGGTGATCCCATCCCCTCAAGGGTGGGACATCACAAAAGATTTATGGTTTAGAAAATTTAGTAAAACTTCTACTATGCTGTATCTGTAGTTTATATGTAAATTTATTTGTAATTATATTTCTTTATTAGAATTTGGTTTTCTCAATGACAAAAAGTCTCTTTGATCAGACTCAGCTGTTTATTTTATGCTGAAATACTGCAAAAAATTGTCAAGAGCTCTATAAGCAAAAGAGAAAATCAAATGAAAGCAGAGTAGTAACTAATGTCTCTTTTACTATTTAGATATAAATACTATATTCTTTCCCATGAAGGCTTGTAGGTGCTCTGTAAATAAGTTAAATTTCTGTTTCTCAAAGGAAATCACAGAATTAGAAAGGCACTGCATAAACAGTGGAATG
The DNA here is from genome assembly GCA_013399195.1 of Dicrurus megarhynchus. Lineage (NCBI taxonomy): Eukaryota > Metazoa > Chordata > Aves > Passeriformes > Dicruridae > Dicrurus > Dicrurus megarhynchus. Next base: position 823,243 of record VXAD01010352.1, read on the forward strand.
TGTCATTCCACTTAAAAAACTGATATATGAATTTAATAACCAATCATAGACAGAATCATTAAGAAGAAATATGGCTGGCAAACAGATGGTCTAGTCTAGAACTGGAGGTCTGTGTTCAGTTACTGGTGCCTCTGTTTGTTCCATGTGTGACACCGGCCAAGCCATTTCATCTATCTTCTGTTTCAACCTTCTTGTTTACAACACAGAGAGAATGCAACCTTTCACTCCCCAAACCCCTCTCATTATACACATTAGGAGTGGCTGTAAGGTACCCAGATCATAGCCTGAGGACATAAAAGTTCCTAAGAAATTTATGACACTCAACACTAAGGTAATTCCTAACTCACTAGCCTGAATTAGCCTAATCTTAGCATTAAAAATGCAAGAAAACTAAGTTTCTGAATTCCATAGGCAAGTTTCTTGTGATCACAGAAGAAACTGCTCATTACTGTTTTTAATGACAAATGGGAAGATATTTATAGAAAATTAATGCAGCTTTTGTGCACTCTGATTTTTTTCTTCATTGTTGATCAGCTGCTTGAAAGGCAGTATATGTAAATATAGAATGGCTAGGCTGCTTATTTCTCCCTGGAAAGTTAGACTCGTTATGAAGGGAATTTCATGTTTGTAGAAGAATAGCTTCCCATGCCTTTCCAAATGAGTAGACAGTTTCTTAATTTGGAACCCCAACATCCAGTTGCTGTAAGACAAAGAACTTCTTAGTTTCAGGATATCAGTTCTGATAAAATCACTGTAATATTATCTCAACTGAGATAGTCCAAAACCTGAGAACTTTATGGGAAAAGGTAATATCTTTTATCAGACAGCTGCATAAATCAGGCCAGAATTCAGGCATTCAGTTTTATACACAAACACACACATACACACACACACATTTATATATGTAAACAAAAATTAAATTCAAGATCATAACTTAAATAGAAGCAAGATAAAGGGAGTTTTAAAAAAATAAACAAATTTTAAAAAAGAAAGTAGCACATGCTAAGTTTTAGCACATTTGGAGTCCACCACTGAAACTTCTTTTAAGTGTCACATCTGAACAGCTATGGTACATAAAATGCTTAGCTATAGTGAAAAACAATGAGAAATAATGGTCTAACTGTTAAAAGATCAATTATATCTGACTTATTCAACTCTTACTAGAGCTTACTAATTCTCAATTTCTATGAAGAAGTTACATTTGAATTTTTATTTTGTCAATATGTGACAATAGTGGTGGAATGTTTGAAGGAAAAATGTTTGCTTACCTTCATTCTACAAAAGCAATTTTGTTCATTGCATCTGACCAGTTTTATCCATTTGTGCAGAATATAGTGCATTTAGTGTTTTAGAAATTACACTTTCAAAGATGATCAGTCCAATAGAACAAAATATTGAAGTGCTGAAAAGTGTATAGCTGTCTGTGAGTTCAGATGGGTAACTATGCAAGACAAACATTATACATCTGTAGTAAATGGTATTTGTCTTCATTCCATCCAACCACTTTTGTTATAGAGGTGGGTCATGCTTTTAATTTGTAGATCCTCACATTTTTATTATGCAAACCAATGAGAAGTAAATTTGTTCATATTGAAGGGAAAGTTCTGCCTATTGGAACTTTAGTGATAGTAGCATCACAATACACATTTAACCTGATAACTATGAAAGAGAACAATGAAACTAAATTCATATACCTGCTAAGACACACACACAAAAAAAAAAACCTGTTAGTCCTTAACTGTGACCTTACTAATTCCTATATTGTTCACAGGTCCTAAATTCACCATATTTTCCAATACTTCCAGTACTTATTAAGTACTTCTGTGCAGATAACATTGTTCAAATAATATTTTTGTATGAATTACTTTAGAGAAAGAAAAACAATCTTTCTCATGTATGAATGGGCCAGAGAGCAAATATGCAAACTAATAAAAAAATACATAAGTTTAAAATTTCATCATATTTTGAAGAAATATGCTACCTGGTTCTCTTCTGTTCACAAAGTGGGATTTGCAGACCAATTCCCACCATCATTCTTGAATTTTTTCCTTTCTCTAAATTAGTATTCATCTTCCCAGACTATTGCTTAACTCTGCAATGCTGTTAAAGAAACTATATTCTTTTCCTTCCTTCCTTCCTTCCTTCCTTCCTTCCTTCCTTCCTTCCTTCCTTCCTTGCTTCCTTTTACTTTCTTTCCATATCTGAAGATTCTGATGAAGGATATTATTATGAGGATCTTAATGCTGGGAAATTCTCAGTTACTAATGGAATTCCCTGCAATCATGACTACACACTGAACAGTCACTACACAAAATTATAGTCATCTTGTCAGGAACTACAGAGTGGTGCTATACTGTGAGCGTAGGACACGTCACACCAGAACTGAGGGTCACAACACTCACTGATAGAACTGTCAAGAGGATTCAAGACAAACTGACAGCAAAACTGAGATTTGCAACCAGGAGGGATAAGGAATCACGACCTAAAAATTTCAGAGAAGAAACTGAAACACTCATCAGCTGAGAGAGGAAGTCATCCAGCCTGTGTACTTCCCTACTGAAGAAATTCTCTGAATTCTAAGTGATTTGATATTGAATCTTTTAGCAAGAGATTTGCTTTATTTATTTATTCATTGTTGCCCTATATGCTTCTTGTTTGGATAGGATATTTAGAAGGTCCTTAGTAAACAAATACCTCATTTTTGAGACAGTGAAAAATTCAAGCGAGAAAGAAAAGTGATAAATATTCAGCCTTAAGTGGTAAAATTCTTGACACACAAAATCAGACTGAAAAAGAAGGTCCAAAAATGGTTTAATTGTCTTTCAAAATAGGACCCACTTCTGGAACACTTCCATTATTTAGATTACCAGGTATTAAAACACATTTTCAGAACCAAGTTAAGAGTATTATTTCACATAGGTATAATGGCCTACATGCATTTTTTCAAACAAAATAGTGTTTCAAATGATTCCCTGTCTGACAACAGTGCAATTATTCTTTTACCTTGCAGTGGCTTAAAATATGTAAAATTCAACTGGCTAAAGACAGATGATTAATAGATTAATGAGATTAAAACTAAAATGGCTTGCTATAACCATCTAGGCCCCAAAATTTCCAACCAGTAATGCCTCTGATGAAGTAAATTATGCAGTTTGGCTTTACAGCTAGTCAATTTTGGCTTTTACCTTAGATAAAACTGCTCTATTTTCAGCAAGCTTTGAAGATATAAGAGCTGCTTTCCATGGGATAGGTATCTATACATTCATTAGATGTTTTAACAAGCTGATTTAGATAAATGGATGAATGGCAATGGCTTTGACCATAAAATACTGTTTTACTCTTGGAAACCATCTCCTTCACTATAACCTTGAATTATATAGTTAAGGAATATCACTTTACATTTTATACTGTTAAGTTACAGCAGTATCATTTTACACTGTTTATGTCTGAGATATTTCCACAACATCAATATATAGCAAGTAATGAAACATTTAAAAACCCAAGCTTCAGTTTAGGAGACTCACTCATTAGAAAGTTTTGTGACAAAGATAAAGAATTAGCTTAATTTACAAGAATCCACTCCTGGAACACATCCTGTGATGTGCAGTTTACCATTCTGTGGCAGAGCCCAAATGACATCACTCATACCTCCTTGGGTCTCAGCTGTACTAAGGGATACTTTTTACCTCTCCCAAGAAATAAGAAATTGGATGCTCCTGTCCATACACATCAACTATATCATTTAGGAATGCTTTTTAATTTTTATTAATATTACACCTGCTTGAGACAGTGGGAAAAACTGATTTTTTTCCCATGAGCTATAACAAATTGCTATTTAGAGTATATTAAGTTAGTGAGGGACTTACTTAAACATATACTGAATGCATTCCATCCCTCACAGACCTTAGCTCCTTGTAAATAAGGAATCTAAATTTAACAGTGGGGTTAGCTGCAGGCCTAGCTACAAAAAGTAACATTTTCTTTTCACATACAATTCCATGTTCATAGATGAAGATCTGAAGATATAATTCCTATCCAGAATCTTTATGAACCACGTAGAAATTTTAAAAACCCAGACTCTTACCACTATATCTCAAACTGTCCAGAGCTCAACTACAAAATTTGCTTATTGTAGAAAAGCTAGTAGGAATCATCAGACTAGATTCTGGTTGAAAACAAAATGAAATACTTTATTTGACTGTTCCCCCTCATCAGTCTTACATGCCTATAACCATGGAGGCAGTCTATGATGGAAAGATGCAAATTTTGGTACTGATTTCATTCAGCATGGCCTGATGTTTCTTGCATTATATCTCTCATATGGTAAATTGAAGTAAAAGTTACTTCTTTTGCCTGATGAACAAAGAAAATAGAACAAACCATAAATACAAGAAAAAAAAATGAAGTTATAAAAAACTGTATCAAAGATTTGGCACAGTCCCAGTTCATCCAAAGAATGGGACTAATTGTGTACAAAGCCAACACACATAAAGCAAATGATTCCTAGAATGGCAGAAACTCACTAATCAAAAGATTTGCATAATAATCATCCATCTGTATGATGCACCATATGGCAAACAAGACTGTAATTTCACTAAATATGTTTTCCAGGGGAAACAGGTTGCTTGGGTTTTAAACTAAGTCAAAAAAACCCCCAACCTAGTCATAAATGGCTGATACACCCAAGTCAGGGAAAACTTTTGATGTAAATATGAGGAAGGCATGGAAAGCAAGAATCACACATTCTGAAAAATGTATTTCATGTGTATAACAGAATATGGTAAAAAAACAGTTTCAAGAAGAAGAAAAGCAGTGAGCTACTGGCAATCAATTACATGTTCTAATCTTCATAAGATTTGTTAATACATAATTTCAAGTTACTAATGTATCAGAAACTGAATTCCAGCTTAGCTTTCCAGAGTTACACCTATACAAATAAAACGAACAGTTCAACATGACTTTCTCGTACACATTTGAAATAAAAGAAAATATAATCAAGATTACACATGCAGGGATAAGAGTCAGAACTCCTGTATCTGCTTATGTAAATTCTGAGGATATTAATATTGACAGCTTCTTCAGGAGGGGAATTAAAGTGCAATGTATATATATGAACCATGTACCAGTCTTTCTGTATTCAAATAGCTGTGCTTCACCAGAAACATGAGTTCACTGATTTTACAGTAAACAACAATTTTAGCAAAGCAGTACTTTCAATAAGGATTTTAGGAATGCTGGGTAATTGCACACTTCCTTTTTTTAACCACTGATGAGACAGGTTTTCAGGAAAAATCATTTAAATAGACTATTCTAGGCATTATAGTATATAAATCCATTGTTGTCTTTTACAAATTCAGGTGCTTAGAGAAATGTCCAATCAAGGAAGAAACAGAATGCAGCAATCGCTGAATGGGCCTGTTTTGTGGATATATTTTTATAAATGTGGAATGGTGAGTGTGGTGAGGAGCATCTTGCCTTTGAACAGGAAGACAGGCAAATCTACTTTTGTAGGCATGTATTCTTAGCTGTTCGGAGCTTCCAACAGACCACTCACTAAGAAGATATAAGAACAGTTGGGATTAATTTTTAAGGAAAAAAACCTGTTAAATCTCAAGATCTATGGGAGTAAGTAAATAAAATTAAATAGAAGAACATGAAGAGAGTAACAACCTGCATAAACTAGACCAAATAATTGCAACTACATAGTAGAAATATGTAGGATTCTTTTATGAATCTAGACTTACATAATGAAGTATCTAAGTGGGACTTGCACCAAAAGGAAGTACCTTATGGAACATCATTTTCATTTCTGCTAAAAGGAAGCTCAAAAGGAAGTCCAAAAAAACACCTAAGAACCTAAGAGATTTTGTTGAGAACACACCCATTTTGCCTCCACTAATCACGATTTCCAGCATGAAAGACCCTCATGTCAGCTGACGTCAAAAGCACTAGAAACTGTCATAGAAATAAAAATAAATTGGAAAGATCTTCCCAAGTTTATATAAAGAGATGTTACTGAGAACACAAGTGATCAAATTATCATTCCATTCCATGTCTTTGGATGAAATCTTGTCCAACAAATACAATAGGAATTAATAATTGTGATGGACTTAGCCATCCACATTTCTTCACATGTAACAACTTGTATGTGTTCATATTAAAATAGAATCTATTCCAAAAGCAAAAAATTCCTAAATTGCTGTGTATAATAACACAATTTTGATCAAAGAAACTTAAAAAAATGCAACAAAGTGGAATTTCTGCCTTTTTTACCTACTCTTCATACTAGTAAGTACTTTGAACAACTGTATATTTGGAGGAACTGGGCTCTGTTCAAAGAGATTTATAACTGGACAGAGAATTCCACCTTCAATTTACCAGATCTTATCTATGATCTTTAAAGTTCTTAAAACCATTAAACCAATTATTACCCAGTTACAGTGTTAATCTAGTTTCTTACAGGTTAATGCCTCTGCTAAAAACCTACCACCTACAACAGATCCATGAGCAGTCTCAGCAAAGAAACTAGTGGGTAAAAGCTAGGAAAACACAGGAATCAAGTGATAAAATCAGCACAAAATGTAATGATTTTCTTACTGTTACAATGGGCTCCTCCAGCCTGGGCTTGAAGCAGAAGAAATGGGCAGTGTAAAACAGAACACAGTGGAACTATACCTATAGTAAATAATTCAGTTAAATAAAACATGATTTCATCTAATTTTAGGTATGATCTCTCTCTGTACGGCCATATATGTATGGTATCTCTGTATGCTCATGCAAAATCTTGAATATCTAAGAGACAGAAATGCTCTGGTTTGGATAATTTGAGATTATGGAATTACTTTTGAATATTTGATTCGATTACAAAGAAACAAGAGCTGTGAATTATTTTTCCTTGATTTGTATGACACAAGTCGACCATGAGACAGCAGTGCCCTTGTAGCCAGAAGGGCCACTGATATCCTGAGGTGCATCAGGAAGAGTGCAGCCAGCAGGTGAAGTGAGGTGAGCCTCCCCTTCCACTTGGCCCTAGAGAGGCCACATCTGCAGTGATGTGTCCAGTTTTGGGCTCCTCAGTACAAGAAAGACTGACAAGAAAGCTACTGGAGAGGGTCCAGCAAAGGGCCACAGAGATGATGAGGGGTCTGAAGCATCTCTCCTGTGAGGAGAAGCTGCAGGAGCTGGGCTGGTTTAGTCTGGAGAAGAGGAGACAGAGAGGGAATTTCATTAATGCATGTAAATATCTCAAAGGCGGGTGCCGAGAGGATGGTGCCAGACTTTTTTCAGTGGTGTCCAGCGACAGGACAAGCCATAAACTAAAACACAAGAAGTTCCACCTCAAGACAGGGAAAAGCTTGCTTCCATTGATTGTGGCAGAGCACTGGAACAGGCTGCCCAGGAGGCTGTTGACTCTCCTTTTCTGCAGACATTCAAAGGCCACCTGGATAAGTTCCTGCTCTAGGTGACAGTGCCTTAGATTAGATCTCCAGAGGTCCCTTCCAACCCTAATAATTTTGTGATTCTTACAATAAAATATTACTCAATTTAAACTATTATCCAGTAAGCTTTTATATATTACTAGTGTCTAAGTAGAAGTATGCTAGGAGCATGGTTTTGAAACCTTCTTGTGACCTTTAATAACATTATGTTTTTAATTTTCAAAACTGGAGCACAGAATTTCAAGTTGTCATCAGGATCTCCAGTCCATAAAAGTTCTACAGTTTTAACCACTGAAAGAATTCAATTGTAATGCTTCCAGGGAACCTTAACATTCACGGTACTTTCACAGAAAAAAAAAAAAGAAGCATAAATACAAGATATTAATGGGCTTATGTGGACAAGAAATTTCACATATTAAACTTAAGATCTTCAGCCATACCCAGTACATGTAAAAGAAACTGCTTCAGGCTCCATATTTTTCTTAGGTATCTTGCAGAGCTCCTGCTACTGATTATGTGTCTTTATGAAAGAGAAGATGTGGGTAAGATAATTAATATTGTCAAGTAATCATGAAAAAATACACACATAGGGCAGGTAGGGGCTTCTAGTTCAAGAAAGTCTTTTTACTGACAGAGTCTTCTGAATTTCTTATATGGTTGCACATATCTATCATGTTCATTTTAATGAGCTCTACAAAAAGGTTACATTTTTGACCTCCAGAGCTCAAAGATCAAGTTATCACAGTTTTACTTCTTGTTAAAAAACTCTGGAATCTATTCATATCATGGGCATTATATGACCACTTGTTTTAATGAAAATTGGGAAAATTCTGAAATATGAGTCAAAGTAACATGTTGCCTACAGCTTCAGTGTCCATAATTGATTCATCTTTAAATAATTACCATATCACCTATAACCCTGCCAACACATGTTTTAAGACTCAGGACTCTCTGGAGAGAACTGTGTTTTATTACTAATTGCTGTAGAGAGAGAAGAAGATGGAAGGAGAAGGCAGCTGGCTTTAGCTCTACTTCTTCTTCAATGTTAGCATAAAAAACAGGTAATTATTTCCTTTTCTGCTGGTCTCCATTGTTTCTAGGTTTTTTCAGTGCCCACTTTTATATAACTGCATAGCAAGACTAACTGCAGGTTAGTACCAGGTCTCCAATGACAAAACTGCAAACTTTACCTAATTTTAGCAGCTATGGTGCAGTAATTTCAGTTTGCGCTTTGCTTTCTGAGCAGAGTTAATGAAGGTGAGGCACACACAGAACCTGAGGCAAAATACAAACTCCCATGTAATTATTTCAAAAAGATGGCAGGAGCCATGCAGTAGCTCTAAATTTGTTTCCTTTCGCTAAAGGACATAGACCCATGCACACTGAGTAATAGAACTATGATACTGAATGTCTTTGAAAATGGATGTTGTAATGGTTGGTTAAAGGGGGGAAAAAAGACTTGTCCAAGGAAAAGAGAATGACTTTGGGGCCCCTGTGTCTGTCTACACTCAAAAGCTCTGTGTTCAGTCTATGTTTCACCTACAGAGTTTGTGTGTTTTCTTCTGTGTGTCTCATTTCTGCGACTCAGTTTTTGATCTGTCAAATAAGAATTAAACCTCATATTTATTTCACTTCTCAATTCCCTCAGCTCTGGTATAATTCCATTTGAGAATGTAACAGCATAAAGACCCTGGATATACTGTCTGATAGTTCATAATGCCTCTAAATGGCAGCTGTAAAAAGCATGGTCTTTTCTGTAACTTACGAAAAACACTAATGGCACTTTGTAATGGCCCAGAAAGCTCAGGTTTGTGCCAAAGAAGAATAAGGGACGCTTCAGAAACTTGTTAACCAAACAGCATTATTAAAACTATAATTAAATGTCATTCCTTTTATCCAAGCTACATGAGATGGGAACTCTCAGTGGCACTTACGCTTCATTGTTGGTATGGGACATTGAATTTAAAGTAGATGATTGGTTTTGATCCAGATTATATTTGGGTCAAAACTTATGTATTTATAGAAATTATATACTTGCATCTCACTGGACTGTCTCACTAGTAACATTTACAGTGCTGCTGCTAGGAGAGGTCTGGCTATATCATATATCTACATCATCCTATGAGCTTGCAACAAGGGCCTGAGGAGTATCCTGAAGACATTCTCTGAGAATGGTGAGGCATGCCTATGGATGTGCTTAGTAGCTGGGTACACCATTACACACACCCATATAGGCCGTCTGAGGGTTATCACTGAGATTAATGTGTTAATCTGACCAATGACAAAAGTTTCTAAAAGCAGTAAGAACAGAATTACTTGCCTTCTGCTACTGGAACAGCTGGCCACATGAGGAAAGGCTAAGATAACTGGGTTTGTTCAGCCTTCAGAAAAGAAGGCTTAGAGGAGACCTTATTACCATGTTCCAGTATAGAGAGGATGGCTGCAAACAAGAGGGAGACTCCCTTTTTACAAGGAGTTACATAGAAAAGATGAGGGGTAATGGGTACAAGTTACTCCTAAGGAGATTCCAATTGGTGCCAAAAGGAAATTCTTGCACAATGAGGAAAATCAGCCCTTGGAATAATCTTCCCAAGGAAGTGGCGGATCCCCAGTGATGGACACTTTAAAGATCCAGACAGGGTGTTGGAAGATGTTACCTAGACCGTGCTTTTGCCAATAAAGTTTGGACCAGATGATCCTTGAGGTCCCTTCCAGCCTGGTATACCGTGTACATGGTAGAGGTCTTTAAGATAATACTGTACTGAAATCACCCTCTGGGAGTAATGTAAAATTGGGTTCCCATTCAAAACCCAACACTTCACTGGCTACTTTCCTATTCAACAGCAGAAAAATTAGTCATCACATGGGTCCATGAATGGACCCTGAAGCATCACAGTTCTACTTACTCTGTCTTTGGTCAGCACTTTTATTAGCTGCAATTACCACAAGATTGATTATTCCCTCTAAGCAAAGCACATGGCTATGTCTGCTTTAACAAATATATTTTTAAAGAATCTCTTTCTTCTCAGGTTAGAACTTCTGTTTCTACAACTGGTAGTTTGTTACTTTTCAAAAGATTTTTACTATTAAAAATATATATATATTACCAAGCAAGTAAAATAAAAGAGAATGTGAAGATTTGGAAGTGCTTTAAGTCTAAATTCTTCTTATCAACTCTATAGAACTAATACTTTACAGAACTTTTACCTGAAATCTAAGCCAAAGGTTTGTATATTTTATTGTGTACCTGTGAAAATGGAGTCTTGCCTGTGTTTCTTAATGCCCAGTTCGGAGCAGTATTTGTTAACCAATTGATTCTTGTGCATATGCTGAAGTACCAGTGCAGCTGTTAAAATCCATGGATCTCAGTCAAGAGTGCATCACTGATTCATCTACATACAGGCCTACAATTGGAATTTATATTTGTACAAGATTTAAAGAAAGATCGAAGAGTCAAGATCAAAAGCCAAATCCAAACTAGACAGTCATTATGGTAGAATAGTTTTCTGCTTGATATTTTCTCTAGGCAACAACATGAGTGTGAGATGGCTAAGGTTTGGTACCTCAGCCCAAGTAACTAGATACCCATTTACAACTGATGAATTCTGGCACAAATTCAGATAAAGATTGAATTTATACACAAGACTGATAAGGAAAGGCTTGGCTTTCTGACCTCAATAAAAGCTGTTATGTCTGAAAACCTTCAGTTTTTCCAACTGCACCAAGTTTTCTATAAAAAGTATTATTTACAACCCTGCCTCATCTATGTCAGTGCTGACATTTGGCCATTCTCTTACTATATCCAGGAAAGCTGAAAGCTAGCTCCCAACTCAAAGTCCTTTTATGATCCTTAAATATGGAGAAATTCTGTTTCAACGTTCATAGCATAACATACCTATACCTTCCAAAACCGCCAACAAGAGTGAAGAGAAAAAACAAAGCAAAAGAAAATACTTATTTCATCTAAAGAACACTTACAAGATGATAGGTGTTCTACCATGAGATCACCACATTTTATTTCTACGAAATTAAAGAATGACACTCTCTCTTATACAAAGAGCTTTGTGATGTGCTGATGAGAAGTACTATATACTAATAAGGTATTTAAGAAGTTTCTACTGATCACGCTCTCCAAAACTGTATCTTATTCTACCTTTGATTATAAAATACTCTGTCTTCAACTAATGTTTAAAGAGAAGAAAAAAGGCTAATATTCTCTGGACTTTTTATTAAAAATTCTTAACCATATTTGAAGACAGTTAAGTGCACAACTGTACTATAAGATATTTTGTCTAAGCATTAGAAAATAAGGCTTTAGAAGAAAAAACATGGACACATTCTTTGGAGAAGCAATTCAAAGATAGGCAAATTGGATTCTTGCTAGAAAAGAATGGTATTATTTCAAATGCTCATTTTCTAAGTAACTGAAGTAATTAAAACTGTGATAATTCTATGTTGCCAAATACACTTTTATTGTATTTTCCATTTATTATTTTGTGGGTGTGTTTTACATTTTTTTTATAGTCAATTCACATTTTCAAATTTATTTTTCTTTAGAGTAAGCTATATTGTAGTGAGGCATTATTACAGAGGAAGTTGCTGCATTTTTTTTTCTAGCTAATGTTACAGGGAAAAAATCCGTCTACAAAGAATAAAAAAAAGTTTCAGTATTTCTCTCCACATTCTTTAAATCTGTTTTTTTCTCCATCTTTGCTTTTCTCATCTTTTTTGTATTTCTGGTTATTATCCATACCACACCATGCACATGCCTTTTTCCTTTAATTACTTTTAGTACTCACTTGTTCATCCACACTTTTACTGCCTGTTGCCAAGCAACATGCATAACATTAGGATATACATTCATTTATCTTATTCATTCTATTTCCTATTTGTGTCATTCTTTTCCAGTATTTTATCCCATTCCATCCTGCTGTTATTTCCACATTTTTTCACACCTTGTTCAGAGTAATTTGCCTAAGAATACCCACAAAATTTTAAAAATAATTCCTAAATAGCCAATATAATTTTAGTACTCAGTGTTAGTGGTATTTCTTTGATTTTTATCTCAATTTAATTAAAAAAGAAAGATAATATACAAAATATTCTGTATGAAGAAATGTATCTGTTAACTTGGACACTGATACAAAGTCAAGAATACAAAAAAGAGAAAAACCTTCAGAAATAGACATGCAGGAAGGGTAGAAGACACCATGAGCTAGTACTCAAGATGGACCTTGTTTCATAAATATAACAGGGTCTTGGAGGTAGACAGGAGAGTAAATCTGATGTAGGTAAGACACAGGAGCAAATGTAGGAGTTAAAATGCAGGATGTTTAGGATAAACCAATTGCTTCATCCACTAGGAGACAGAAGACTTTGGTACTGTACGTTTCTTGTAAGATACATAGAATAGCAAACAGGTTAACTTCAGTAAGCTTTCTCTGGAAGACTGTTAAGACTTCCTATAGAGACATTACAGGTGTCTACTTTCAAGCGTTCATATTAACACTGAAAATTGAAAAAACTTGGCCACAAACTATTACAGAATATGAAAGAAATTGAATCACCTGCCATCCTTCAGTCTCCCGTAACTCTATTCCTTTTTGTTCTCTGACATTCTTTCAGAGTCATGGAATATTTTAATAAATTCTCTTCAAAAAGCCACTCAGGGTTATAGCAGGGTAGAAAGGGGTTAATAAGGTCCTAAGGAATTAGCCTTGCCAATAACAGATGCTGTCAGCATCAATCCAATTTTCTGTTCTAGAAAAAAATAACTTAGAGAAGCAGAAACAAGTTGTTTAATGAGTAGAGAAATAATGAATCTAGCCTTCCACAGACTTGCTTCAGCTACCTACTACAATAACCTGATTCCTCAGTGACTTCTCACTTTACAATATTTCTGGTTCTCTTCATGCTTCTCACCCTTTTCTTTTTCCTTGTTTGGCTCAGTAAGAGACACTATATGCCATAGTTGATTGAAGCTTTAGGTATGTTTAAAAGTTATACATATGCAAGAAATTAGTAAATACAGGCTTAACAGATAATTTGCTTCTATTTCTCAGACTGAATTTCTGCCTCAGCTGGAAAAAAATACATGTTGCCGAATTATAGAAACTTAGGATGGTTTAGCTTCTATTTGTCTCTGGTTGAAACTAGAAAATGTGTTAAAAATAATTAAGGCAGGATAGGCAGAAAGTGTGAATGCATTAGAATTACTTCCCTAGAAAGCCAGAATTGGATACAGTGAAAGAAAAAATAGAGTTAGTATTGATCAAAAACCACCATATAAATGAAAAGCCAAAGTGTCTCCCTACTCCAGAGTAGGCAGCATGTTGTAATTCACTCCAGCTATCTGCTCTTAAGTCTTTCTTCTACATGTCAGCACATACACAGTCCCTTCACAAGGCTTTTAACTTTGCCTTTAACTTGGCACTGAATTATACAATAAAGATTGACCTCCTAAATCAATACCATATTCAAGCACTGACAAAAGGATTCTGTACCCCTCTGTGAAAGTATGCCAAATGGCACCATCCGCAGGCAATGCTCAAGATCTTTAATAAGTTGCAGTTACATGATATGTCACTCTTGAATCACTCTTTTGACACAAAGAAGAAAGCTTTATTCTTTGGCATGGAACTTCATCTCAAGTTTTTCTATTTATTGAAAAAATTTTGTTCCACTTTATACATGTCTTCCTGGGACTAAGAAACATTAAAACATTAAAAGGGCTTAGGAGGAAGGGAGTAGAAACCAGAAATTCCATCGATGCAACAATTTCTCCTAAGATTTTCTCTAATACATGATAACATTCATATGTGAACATGGTTTGGCAGCACCAGCCTCAGCAAACAAGCCAGCCAAATCAAAGGTTCCATATCCCTCTGGTAACCAAAGATAAATCACAGCTGGACGTGGCTGGACATCTGCCATCATGCTGGATTTTCCTGAATTTTCACAAGTTTAAACCCACTTAATCTAAATGAACTTAAAAACTATCAAGAATGCTTCATGATTCCCTATTAAAGCTGCAGTCATAGATAATATTTTCTGTAACATCTAAAAGGCCTTATACTATTGTCCTGGTTTTGGCAGAGATAATTTTTTTCCTAGTATCTGGTACAGTGCTGTGTTTTGGATTCAGTATGAGAATTACATTGATATCACACTGATGTTTTAGTTGTTGCTGTGCAGTGCTTGCCCTAAGTCAAGGACTTTTCAAGTTCTTGTGCTCTGACAGTGAGCAGGTGCACAAGAAGCTGGGAGAGAGCATGGCCAGGACAGGGGTCCTGAACTGGCTAAAGGGATATTCCATAGCACAGAGCATCATGCCCAATGTATAAACTGGGGGGATTGGCTGGGAGGGACCAATTGTTGGTGGGGAACGGGCTTGGCGTCACTCAGTGGGTGGTGAGCAATGGCATTGAGCATCACTTGTTCCTCTCTGGTGCTATTTCTCTCTTTCTCCTTTCTATTATTGTTATAATTATTTTAATTTGTTTCAATAATCAAAGTGTTCTTATCTCAACCTGATTCACATCCCTGCTGGGGGTGGAGTGACCAAGCAGCTGTGGGATACTTAGTTTCCAGCTGGGATTAAACCATGACAGTTATCAAGTCACAAGACTATGAAGGAGATCACATCAGACTAGGAGGCTGTATATGGCATCTTATTACATTGAAAATTCATGCAGATTTGAAAATAAAACAACATATGTACTAAATAAGCAATAAATGTATATATGTGCCTTTGTAGGCTCCATTGTGCATTCAGTTCAGCAAGATAACATCATTTCAATTCATGCCAGTGAAAAAATCCTAATCAAGTTTCATAAAAACCTTTTGATAAAGTTTTATGGCATTGTCACCATATTCCTTGACATTATTTACTGAGTTCTGGACTTAAATTAGCATTTGTTATTACCAAAAACTAAATTAACAAAAGAATAGGAAGAAGTGATTTTCAGCTTCTGTATAGGTATTCCACTCCTAAAAGTGAAAGTATAAAGCAAGATAAAATACAAAAAGGTCCACTATTACCAGCCATTACTACGAAGAGCAGTTAACATGTAAGAACAGCATTTTCCAAACCCATTAAAGTCTAACTACAGACACTGCTCAGGGGAAACCAATGATCTTTGAGCACCGATATATTAGTCACTTGATTTCAGAAACTACAGTCACTAAAATTCATACCCTCTTGAGTTATCTGTAGGCATATATGTGAGGTATGACTATTGTTTACTCTCTTCTAAATGACGGACACGAACAAAAGCAAAAGGAAATTCACTATGAGAAAGGGCTGATGGTGAAAATCCTGCAGTGCCAAACAGTCAGGATTTTAAACACAAGAAACAGAGAATGAGTCTGTAAAACAGTATGGCTGTGCTATGTACATATTTGAAACAAGCATGCACACATTTACTAAGATAAATCTTTTGAAAAAAGAATGCTAAGATGAGGGCCAGAGAAGAAATGCGTTAATTACAGTCTTGCTATTGAAATGCATCTTTGACTCCTTACTGACCATTTTACTAGATGACTCCAGACATGACTCCATTTGAAGTGTTTATGAAGCACAGTTTGTCAGCATGAAAATGTTTGTCTGAAGAATGTAATAACCTTCCAACATAAGAAGCCAGGAGGAAAAGAACAAAGAGTAGATGTTCCGTTTCTTTCAAATAAAACATAACATGCCTGTTAAAATTACACTAAAATGCTACTTTTTTTTCAGAATTATTATTTTTCACTATAAAATTAATATTAAAAAATCTATTAGATCCTTAAATGGGAATAACACTAATGCTCAAAAATTCTAGTCATAGCATACTACGTGTATTTATGCTTAAGCAGAAGACAATGACACTATGTAATTACATTCCCTAACTTAGGTAAAGAATTAATATTGCATTTGGCATTGTAGTGCATATACCATATTAATGTTACTCAGGGGAGAAAAACCCAGCAGATGAAAACCAATAGAAAGAAAAAGAGATTTGCTGCCAAGTTTGTGATTTAGATGTGTAAGACAAACAGCTTAGGATTTATTAGATTAAGCAAGACACACAGTTAGTTGCAGCAGACAAGACAAATCAAAGCTATCTGTCAAGAAAACAAGGGCTGTTAATTTGCTCATTTCCTAGAATTATTTGATTCCAAAAGAGATTAACAGTACTAGGAGTTTATAATCAGGGGATGAAGACACACACATAAAACACAGTAGACAGACTGATTAAGAATATACTAAAAATAAAAAATAAAAATCCTTAATACAAGGTAGTTACAAAAAAATCATTATTTTGCTTTGGTAAATGTACTTACTAGCTAAATTACAGAGATCATTGATCGCTTTCTCAACAGCAAAACTGCATTCTGAGTATGGGAATCGGCTTGCTTTCAGCAAGACTCATAAATAGCTTGGAGAATAAGAGTTCGAATCATGAAGAACTTGAAATAATTTCTTCACCTGTTTCTGCAGGCCATTTGGCAATATGAAATGTTGGGTTGTCTTGATAGTAAGATCTGAATTTGCCTCCATATGCATTTTTGAGTGTAAGAAATATGACCTCTGCATGTGTC
Source organism: Dicrurus megarhynchus (assembly GCA_013399195.1). NCBI lineage: Eukaryota > Metazoa > Chordata > Aves > Passeriformes > Dicruridae > Dicrurus > Dicrurus megarhynchus. The sequence continues at coordinate 840,261 of VXAD01010352.1, forward strand.
TGAGCAACCCCAGGATTGTTCTCTGCTGCTTGAACAGTGCACACGTGTTCTAATGTTTCCTACTTACATAATTCTGATGAGGCTTTCAACAGGAGTCAACCAAATAATCGACTGAAACATGACAAGTAAAACCTTGGTTTTCTTGAAATTGGTTTAAATTTCCCAGACCAATTATTCTGTAATTCTTATAACCAAATTCCGTAAAGAAAACACTTCAACTGGTATAAGAGACTCCACAATGGATAAAACCCATAACCCTATTTATCAAGGAAGTCTTGGTGAATTCTAGTTAGCAGCAAGTTGGAACTGGAGAAGGAAAAAAAGAGGGGGATCTCTGCTTCTAAGCTAACCACAGTTTGGATATCAGCAATGTGCCTTAAAGCTCTAAGCCTATTGGTACCTGATAATTATCTTAGAGGAAAACATCCTGAAAGAGAAAAAAAACAGATCCAAATTGTGGAATGAATTTGCCAACATTTAGAGTTTGTTAAACACAGTATATATTGCAGGAATACACCTGCAATACTCATACAGCATATATACAGCATACCCCATATCAAGATTACAAAGATTATGTCAGGCCTAGTAGTCCTGACAGAGGACCTACAGCACTGGTGGTACATCAGATTTTTACAAAAGGCTCATTTTGTCTTGTTAATATGTATCTGGGTCCAAATGTAATGAGGCCACACCAGATTATTCCCATGCCATATCATGTGATGATAGAATTGGAAATTTAAACCTTCAACAGCATTGGCAGGGTTCGAAAATAAATAAAAAATAATTGATTTAGAGGGGTCTATGCAGAGAATACAATTTCAGCTGTTGTTCAATTCTAGGATACAGAACCTAAACAGGGACAGTTCCTGATTGAAATGGAATTTTGAAGAACTAGGGAAAAAGAATGTTTTTCAACAGCAATATAGCAATAACAACAGGATATCTGATGAGTAAGTAATTTCCTCCCCTATTACCTGCCTATCACAGTGGGCATCATCAGATGTTCCAAATAAAGAATAATTATGGAGCACTTTACTCTCTAACAAGTTTTTTTCCCTATTCCTAGTTAATAGCCAAAATAAATAAAGGACAAATAAATAAATATGGTAAAAATTAGTTGTGAATTCATAGGGAGGGGGTGGGATGGGATGAAGAATTAAAAAAATTTAAGATATTAGAAACAAAAGACCAATAGGGTGAGAAATTGCCATGAAAGATCTTTTTTGCAAAGGAATAGAGAATTTCGTGTGAATCAACTACCTTTCCTACAAGGACTGCAGTGTACAAACACACTGAAGAAACCTGAAGAAACAATTTCTGGCCCCATCTGAGAGAAGGAAATCTAGAGTGGGGCTATTCTCAACAATGAAGATTTTTTTTCTCACACTCAGCCAGAATTTTCCCCAACACAATGTGTACACATTGCCTCTTGTCATGGTGCATCATGGTGTACTGACTCCTCTTCTGTAGTATCATCAATGTACCAAAACAAAAGATGCAGTATATGCTCAAGTGTAAATGTAATCTCATTTTTTCTAGGAATCCATGATTAAAAGGGATTCTTCTTTTGACAATAAGTTTATTTTAAGAGAACTTGCACAAGGTATAGGAGATTTGGAAGAAAAAAATCAGTGGATAAATTTCAAAAATTCAGATATTGTCTTAAACTTTCAGAATTTATGGCATTATGCTTTTCAAACTTCTGAGGGAAATATTACAAGAAAAGAATACAAAGTTATAGATCATATCAAACAATCCTGGGAATAGTTGAACTAACAATTCCTGATTTCTTGTATATTTGTATGTTATGGCTGACTAACTTTAGAATCTGATAAAATCTTTGTCTGAAGCTTCTCCACAGCTGGGTCTTCATGAGGTCTTGCTTCCATGCAGACTCTGTGGTGCCTTACTTATTAACTCATATAACATCCCTTTCCTCTGTTGAGGCACTCGCAGCATCTCTCTCTCCTTCTTTGTTCACCTACTTTTACAAAACTTGCAGAAGTCAAATTATTTGTTTGATCTCAGATCTCATTGAAACCAGCCTGTAAGCTCCACAGGTATCAGTAAGTGGACACTCATTATTCTATAATCCTTGTAAGAAGACAGTTAAAAATCCCACAGAAATTCTTGTAAAGTTGAAACAGTAATGTTTTAATAAACTTTGTTCAATTCACAAATATATGGATTGCTAAGAGCACATACATCATTTAAATGCATTAAGAACATCCTTAATTTAAACAAAATACTAAAGATGAAGGGACACTGTGCAGCTGTGTTATAAAGAGTACATGTTGCCACTTAAATTTATTAAATTAAATAATAACACAGTTTGTCTTGTTAAAAAAAGTGCTGTCATCAGGTATTTTTTAAACTACTTGTTAGTTTAAGTTTTGTTAGGATGTAGTATTACAATATCCCCTTTTTAATTGTGTTGTATTTCTGATGCTGATTCATTTTCTCTAAATGTGGCAGAGATTGCAAGAGAAGAGAAAAAATCTAAATCCAAAGAAAACTGCTTAACTATTTGACATGACTCTTCTTTTATCATACCACAGACTGGCTCATTTTTATTTTTGTCATGCTTTTTTCCTACTATAAAGGGATCCTAGACTTTCCAAACACTTCTTTGCTTCTGCAAAGGAGTTACTGCTATATATATTATTCATACTATTTATACTATATTATTCACCTGTATTCTATGTGGGTTTTTGCCTCAGTCTTTAATAACACAGGTAGACCTTGGGCTGCTCAGGCGCTTGAGTCGGATGACTATGAGTGTGGGAACAGTGACTTTCCATCTGTAGACACGAAAATTGTAAGGCATCAGCTGTACCAGCTGAGTGTTCACGGGTACATGGGGCCTGATGGGATTCATCCCAGAGTTCTAAAGGAACTAGCAGATGTTATGGCAGGATCTCACTCTGTCACCTGCTAAGGGTCTTGGGAGCCTGGGGAGATCCCTGCTGACTGAATGCTAGCCAATGTGATGCCCATCTATAAAACGGCTGTGAGGAAAGATGCAGAAAACTGCAGTTAGTGTAACCTCAGTTCCTGGAAAAATTATTAAGATCATCATACTGGGTAATACTGAAAGGTCTTTAAAGAATACCGCAAACATCAGGCACAGTCAGTGCAAGTTCACAGCGGGAAAGTCTTGTTTAAACAATTTGATACCCCTCTATGATATGGTCACCCACCTAGTGGTGTTTTTTCTGGATTTTAATAAGGCCTTACACTATCCCTCACAGCTTCCTTCCAGGTGAGTTGTCCAGCTGTGGGATGAACAGTTTTATGGTGTACTGGGTGAAAAAGTGGCTGAAGGGCTGAGCTTGAAGGGTTGTAGTGGATGGGGCTGCATCTGGCTGGTGCCTGGTCACCAGTGGTGTGCTTCAGGTTCAATTCTAGGACCAGGTCTGTTCAACATATTCATCAATGATCTGGATGCAGGAGTTGAATGCACCATAGCAGGTTTACTGATGATACCAAACTGGGAGGTACTGTTGACTCTCTTGAGGAACAGAACACATTGTAGAGGGATCTAGATAGATTGGGGCTTTGGACAATGACTAATGGGAGGAAATTTAACACATCAAAATGATGAATTCTGCACTAGGACAGAGTAGGGCCAGGCACTAGTACAGACTGGGAGAGGAGTGGCGGGAGATCAGCCCTGCAGAGAGGGATCTGGGGGTGCTGGCTGGCAGCAGCTCAGTGTGAGTCAGCTCTGTGTGCCCGGGCAGCCGGGAGCATGAACTCGGTCCTGGGGTGCATCAAACCCAGCACAAAGAGCTGGTCAGGAGAGATGGTTATCCCACTGTACTCAGCTGTGGTGTGGCCTCGCCTTGAATACTGGGTGCAGTTCTGGGCCTCACAATTTAGAATGATGTGAAGATCCTTGAATGTGTCAGACAAGAGGAAGACAAAAAAGCTGGAAGGAATGTCCTGTAAGGAGCAACTAAGGACTTTGGGCTTGTCTGGTTTGCAGAAAAGGAGGTTAAGGGATGACCTCATTGCTCTCTGAGGAGGGGAAATGGAGAGGGAGGTGCTGACCTCTTCTCCTTGTGATCCAGTGACAGGACATTAGAATGGTTCAAAGCTCCATCAGGGGACATTTAGACTGGGCATTCTTTACCAAGAGGGTGGTCAAACCCTGTGATGGGCTTCCAAGAGAGGTGATCAATGCCTTAAGCATGTCAGTGTTTAAGAAACATTTGGCCAAAGCTCTTAACAACAATGCTTTAGGTTTTGGTTAGCCCTGAAATGGTCAGGCAGTCAAGACTGGAAGAACATTGTCGGTCCCTTTCAACTGAAATACTCTATTTTATTCTATTGATTAAAGCAAAACGAATCCAAACAGATCAGGTTTTCAGTCTATCAGCATACATCACAAATTGCACTTCGAATAGAAGATGCTGTTTATTTTGAAAATAAATCTTCTGTTCTCAATTCTGGAGAAAAATCTGCTTTTAATAAAATGTATGCTCTGAAAGAGCTTAAGTAATAATTTTCCTTTCAGGGTAAAGGTTCAGCTTTGGATGAAAATGAACGTGAATTTTTGCCATCTAATGGCTGTTTAATAGTTTATTTGAAATGAGTTTGGTTGGGTCAGTCTTTTTTTCCAGTTTCTATCATCCAATGCAATTAAAAAATCATCAACATCTGTGTGGGCAGTCCCCATAAAGACATCACCAAATGGAACAAATACAAGCTATTGCTAAAATAACTGATTCACATTTGAGGCATGTTGGCAGGTGTACTGCTATTACCACAGATGTTAATCATAATAAAAAAAATAATCTTTGATGTCTATTTCATAGCTGCCACATTCTAATAGTTTTATTATATGTCACAGTTTTATTGCATCTGAAAGAAAATAGGTTGAAAGAAGTATCCTGAGGATATGACCAGCTAAGCACTTACCATGGCATTAACATATTTTAATAAGTTGCATTACCATGAACATATTATGGCAACTGACCACATGCATATCCCTACTTGCAGCAATACAAAATTAAAATGATTCATGTTAAATATGAATGGTTTCTGCAGAACAATTTACTCTGAACTTCAAGGACTAATGAAAGAAGGTCAGTGTGAAAGGCAGGAGTGATAACTAAGAGGTAGGAAACAGTGACTTATTTAAATTTGCTAACATAATTTTAAATACTTGTTTGGACCTACCCTCAAAAACAGAAAAAGCACAAATTTTTAATTTAAATATGAACCTAATTTAAATTAATAACTTAAAATATTGAAATATTTGTTTCATGTAGTAATTTTGCCCAAATTAGAAAAATGTATGTTGAACTATTTAGAAGGAATAAATTTGTGTGGCACGTTATATAACACTTGCCTGCTAGGTTTTGCTTTCAAACCTAAAAAAACCATACCTGTGCTTCTACAAAATCTTCTTCAGAAAAAGCGATAAGCAAAAAAGTTCAGATTTTTTAATGAATTTTTTGTAGGACTGGGATAACAGACAGACTTGAGTTATAACCGCTAAAAATTCTATTTTAAATTTTTGTTAGGATGATTTGGTGTCAGATTTATCTATAGTAAAAGATCCATGCTTTCACTGGGTGTGACACAGATTTATAATAGCTTGCTGCTCCATAGGAACAGTATGCCCAGTTCCTGCAGGCTTTAGCTAGTGATGTTTTTTACTAGAAAAATGTTAGAACTAATGAATAATTTGAATGTGCAGTAATGTACAGGCCTGGCTGGGATGGACTGAATTTTCTTCACAGTATCATAAGTGGTTCTGTCTTTTGGATCTGTGACTAGAACAGTATTGATAACATACAAGTGTTTTGGCTACTGCTGAGCAGTTGCTTGTACATCCTCCAGGTTTTCATTTTTCCCACTCTGTCCCCCTAGTGAGTAGGCTGGAGGTGGGTAGGGATACAGCTGGGAGAGCTTACTCAAACTGACCAAAGGGATGTTCCCTACTATATGAAATTCATTGTTCAGGCTGTAAAGTGACTTACAGTATCACTATTGTTGCAATAAAAAAAAAAAAAAAAAGGCTGAGAGAGTTGGGGCCATGTAGCCCAGAGAAGGCTCCAGGGAGATAATTTTGCAGCCCTGCAATATATAAAGGGGGCTTACGAGAAAGACAGAGAGATGTTTTCACCAAGGCCTGTAGTGACAGGATAGGGGCAATAGTTTTAAAATAAAAGAGGGTAGATTTAGATCTGCTGCAAGGAAGAATTTTTATAGCGAGGGTTGTGAGACACTGGAACAGGTTGCTCAGAGAAGTTGTGGATGTCCCATACCTGGAAATGCTGAAGGCTCTGATCAATCTGGTCTAGTGAAAGGTGTCCCTGCCCGTGGCAGGGGAGTTGGACTAGACTATCCTTAAAGGTCCTTTCCATCCTAAACCATTCTATGATTCTTTGTCATCATACTTAGTACTAAAAGTCCGGGGAACGGACAAGGAAGGAAGGGAAGTTTGCGATTATGGAGTTTATCTTCCCAAGTGACTATTAGCTGTGCTGCTTTCCAGGAAGCAGCTAAACATCTGTCTGCTGATGAGAAGTAGTGAATAAATTCTGTATTCTGCTTTGCTTGCATGCGCAGCTCTGTTTCCCTCGTTAAAGCGTCCTCATCACAACCCACGAGTTTTCTTGCTCTGGCTCTTCTGATTCTCTCCCCCGCCCCATTGTGGGGGCAGTCAGTGAGTCACTGGCTGGGGTCAACCCACCACAAAGAGCAAAGTATGTTGTTAAGTAATTGGAAGACAGAATTTGCAACAGAGATAGAGACAGGAAAAGCAAAACAAAACTCCTTAGTACTACTACTACCCAAAAGATATATCTAGGTGTTAGCTCATGTTTTCTTGCAAAGTATCACCCCACTTATGCAGAACCTGGGACACATGCACCCTTAATTAATGTGTTGGTTCCCTGTGCAATGAATTACAAAACAGATACTGCCTTGAAAAAGAACTTGTGTTAGGGTACAGCCTCTCAATATAAAAAACATTCAATTTGACTCTTGTTCCCCATAACACCCTTAGTATCTTTTTAGATAAAGTATGAGGATGTCCTTTTACTTCCCCAATTCCTCCCTCACAAGGGTGAGATGGAGTGGGTATTTTAAGACAGCTGTTGGATTTTTGTCCACTTCACAAATACCAGCTAAGGACAGGTAGGAGAGTCTGATTAATTTTCCTTTCTGTCTTCCTTGGGTGGGATACTGGTTAGAGAAAATCATTCCTAACTCTAGTGCCTGACAGGAAATGGTAAATAAAGATACTGAGACAGGTCCTTTACATTCTGATGTGCAGTCTGGTTTGCATCTTCTTTTACCAATGTTAGGGCAATGGTATATTATTTGTGGGCATGGGACAAGCTTTTAACCCATGACTGAAAAAAAAAAAATACACTGACATACACAGGTAGACAAAAAATGGATCTTTTCTATTAGATATGGTCCTCAAGAGATAAGGAAAAAGACTTGTATAGGTGATGAAGTGTGATAATATGAAAGGCTGCAAGACAGTTGCTTAAGAAACAAGAACAACAAAGGGATAAACTACTGCAGGCATCACCAGAGCTGGAATGACATTGTACTGTGTACTATGTTTCCATAGCAACTAGCCATAGGAAGATGAATGTCTCATATTCACTGTGCTCTGCAGTACATGTCTATAAATCAAACTTGCATAAAAGAGCATAAGATTTCTTCCATGGGGTGGCTCTGAAAAACATGTTATTTTCTCATTACTAGATAATTACATGAAAGAAATATGAGACAATTAGGTCATTTTTTGTACGGAAAGTACCAATACATACAAAAGTACTAATATACCTCTACTGTGTGATACTATCAATCTAAAGGCACAGTAGCATAAAAAGCAGATCATGAATGCCTCCTTTTCTTCCCTAAGATGTGAGTTATGCTTCCTAGCTTTAAAAACTGTATGAGACTTTTCTGTCCACTTTTGGTTTTTAAGACATTTTTCATCGTTTATAGGTTCATCCACATACACGTGGTTGGTTTTCTGCTTACTTCTGTCACTATTTCCATTATCATGCTCTGAGGCTTTAGCATACAAATAAACTATTTTTCTGAGCAAATGTTACAGCTAGGATAAATATTTTTTCAGCATCTGTAATTAATAATACTGTGTAATTCAAATATGTCATTCATATTCATAACAAAAAAGGAAAACAGTTTTTTAAAATAGTTTTTTAAGAATTTGAATCCCACTTTAAAAGACAACATGTTCACTTCCAGACAGCCATTTATCACAAATTATTGTTGCAAAGGACTAGATACACTTCATATACATGTAGCTACATGAAGATAAGCAGCACTAGTATAAAGCAATTCTTCTGTGTGCTACCCGTTACAGAGAACCCCACCATGAAAGAACGTATCATCACGCCATTTACCTTAGCAGGCACTTCTGCTACTCCTGTGTCAAGAATGTTGAGTTTTTATGGTACAATGGCATTCTAATTAGATGCACACCAGGTGCATAATAAACCCTTGATCATTTTGTTCAATATGACTGCAATATTAGATCAGAAACAATAAATGTTACTCTACTGTTCAGGCAAGATTACAGTCAGTTAATACAATCAAACATAAACTGAAAACTTGTCCACATTCTCCAAACTTTAGCAATAGCTGTGTGCAGTATAATACTGACATTTGTAAGAAAAAAACCCCTGAGGAGAAAGAACATCTACATTACATATTATTTTATCAATATGAGATGATATTAGATATGGTCCTCAAGAGATTTCAGTAAATTCAGCACAGCCACTGCTAATAACAGGCCACAAACTGTAGTGAGTTTGCAAGGACTGAGGCTTATCAGGCCTTGTCTGAATTTGTTTGACCTGCCCTGGAGATTTTACTTGCTTTAACTGTTATAACAGTTCTTTCAAGGACCAGGTGGCTATGTCTAATTTGTTGTCCTTAATTTTATACAGGATAAACATAGCTTTACACAGACAATTGTAACAGGAATTTCTTCTATGTAAAATGATATATTTATGTAGAGAAATACAGGCTTGGCATGACAGCAGATGTAAAGACATGGCATGGAGTAGAAAAGGCATGGGATGTTAAGATACAGGGCACAGGGTAACACTGGAGGACCAAGACTAAAAACTCACTTATGATCAGTTAATGACCTGCAGACACAGGAGCTGGACAAATGTATTTTTATAGGTGACAGAGCAAAGAACAAATATCTGAAATATATAATATGTGCCACATATAGTAAATTAGGATGCAATGTGGGCTTGCAGACCTAAGAAGAAAGAAGGGGTAAACTGGGTGGACAAACATATTTAAATGACCCAAAGTAGATGCTAGAGAGAGAAGAAAGCATTAATATTACACTCCTTCTGGTGAAGAAGTTGGGATAATGGTAATTCGCTCTACTGTGCCTGCCCTGAACCTATCAGCCTCAGGACTGAGAGGGACAGAGGAAGATTGAGAGTAATTACAGAGAAAGGGGTACATATTAGGAGGTACGGAACATAATTAACTGCATTGAGACATTTTGCTGCATAGTATTTTTTTCTTATTTTTTTTCAATTATTAAATCTGTACTAAAAATAATTATTTTATTAAATTACTAGGATTTTAGTATATAGTAAAGATAAATATTGGCTTTTAAGTATCAGGTGGGTCTCCTTTGTAGCCACATAAAGATTTTGAGCTTAACAGCTGTTTACAGGTAGGTTAGAAGAATAATCCAGAATAATCCATTATTCCTTCTTGCTATATTATCTTGAACATTTTAAATTTATTTTTATATTAATAATGCAAATATATGAATGATAGATAAAAGAATTCCATTTTCAAGCCTCAAGTTTGTTAAAATTAGTTCAACATGTATGGATTCCCTTTATTATGAGCATTTTGCATACCTAAAACTCAAGTCTACTTTCTCTGAAAGCTAAATGATTCTGGTGGGGCCCTTCATTCTTCATGCAAATCAATTACTGGTATTATTCCTTCCTTGTGTTCTGCACAGCTCAAATACACTTGTTTTCAATTTTGCGTCTCAAAATATGTTGTGAATTACACTCCATAGCAGAAAATTCCCTGCTCCGTATGGTAAGCAGAGAAAAGAAGTATTATGAATGTGCCTTGAACCTCCTACTTCCCTTCCGTTCCTGCCTTTGTGACGCTAGCCACAGACTTTGCTTATTCTGCAGCATTTTACTTAGTTTAAAGTATAAGAAAATAATGCATGCAATACTGCATTCCAAATTAAAGGAACCAGTAGCTGACAAGGTTTGAAGACAGCATTTCCACCAAAGAGAAAATTTTATAAATAAACATGAAAATCCCTTTTCATTTAACAATATCACAGACCTCCGAAATACACGAATTAAGCTTTTTCCCCTTGTCTCAATATTTACATATCTTTTACTTTAGACTTGGAATGCTTTTTTGAGTCGAATTTCCCAGTCTTCATCACTGACTGTACTGTGGGGAACATCACAGTGCTCACAGTATACAAACTGCATTTCTTCCAGATTAAATTAAACTGAAGGTCATGCTCCTGGCATGCACGCAAAGGACTCCAACTTCTAGGGATTGTTTGGTCTGTTGACCAGACTAGAATTAGGCCAAGTAACCCCCTCAAAACAAATATTGGGTCCCCATCATGAACTTCTTGCTCTACAGACCTGATCCCTGTGTGCTGTATTGATTGCTAATACACACACAATTTTAGAACTCACATTTAATTAGTCTTCACATTTAAAAATCCTAAAGATCTTATATTGTACATTATTTTACTTAACATAAAAGAAGTATGTTAAAATTATGTTCAGTCCCAAAACTTAATTTTGATCTCTGTGGTAAAAACAGGTAACAGGAAACACATATACAAATACGAAAAATAAATATGCTTCATTTCTTACAGAAACCTATTGTAATACAGATTCTGTGTCACAAATACAAGAAGCTTCTGACAAATATCTGTGTCCAAAATATTTCTTATGGCTTTCTTTTCAGACAGTCTTAATCCAATTGTACAGATCAATTTAGGAGAAAAGTCTTAGCTCTGTTTCCCTAAAAAAAGCTCAACATCCACACTTCTGAGCCAATCTCACCTTGCAAGAAATCTCACCACTACTACCTTGCAATATGCACTACCGTTTAACTAAATTTTTTCAAGACAGCTCTTGAATGTGGATTTCCTGATTGGAGGAGGAAAATGTAAAAGCAAATAGTTTTAATCTTCTTAAGAAACAGTACAGGCAAAAAATTAGCTTCTGTTCCTGTTAATATTTATTATTTATTTATTATTTTTATAAATCCTATTTATAGAATTTATATTAATTATTACATTATTTACACATTAATTTGTGTATAATCTTTATTAATAAAGACACTGAAACAGTAATGGTGCTGAAGCTTTTATCTTCAGCTGCATGATAGAATCTAATAATTTCAATTAACTGAAACAACAAAAAGACTGCTATCCAGGAATATGGATCAATTTGTTAATCTTACCTGACGGCTTCAAACATGATTTTTTCAGATAACTTAGGAGAAACAGAATTGAAAGCTCTCTTGAAGTCTTCAAAAGCCAAAAATCCTCTTTTTGATCAAGATTAAGCAAGAGAAAAATAAGGTAAATTGTGGTATTTTTTAAAACTACTTAATATAATGTTTGCATGTAAGCTAATCAATTCCCAGTTCTGAAATGATGATACACTCTAAGTTACTGCATTAGCAAAATGTTGTAGAAAGGGTACAATATAAAGATGAACAGCCTAAAAAAGATTTTATACTGACTATTCCTTTTTGCCACTGTGAACACTGTTCAAAAGTAATGCGCCTACAACATCTACGACTCTTTAATTTTTCATTTTAAAAGTAGATATTTTGAAAAACTGAACAAACAAATTGAAAATTTAAAATTTGCAAAGCTTTGAAAATACAGACTATAAGATATGCAAAATTACTTTTCAAATCTACCCTTTTCATTGACAACTTAGGTATTTTGAACATTGTGTTTCAAATTTTTTTTAATGAAAGTTACAATCCATTTATTCAAATTATTAGTTCAATTTAATCCTGCTGAATGCATTATATCAGAGCAGTATCAGCTGATCAATCACTTACATTATGAATTCACTTCCAGATTCATCTGGAAAATAAAGCAAACACGGCTACTGTGTGCAGCAGACAGCAAGACAAACAAAAGCACAGTGCTTGAAACAGTTAAGTCCTTTGAAATAACTCACTAAAAATAACACTTCAAAAGCTACTTTTAGTTCATGGCAAAAAGCTGAATGCATGCTTAGCAGATCATCCCAACATCTGATCTGCCATATGTTTCACTTTCCCTCTTTTCAAGGACCATAGTCCTGTCTGAGATCAGGAAGAAAAAGGCAGAGGATCTGAAAGTCCATCAGCTCAGAGGTTCCTGATAAAGTTTTCCTTTTTTCAGTTTGGTGACGGGACATCCTCTGCTGTTTAACATGAATGAGAAAGAATCTCCACATCTACTTCCCAACAAGAATGAGGAAAAAAACCCTAATTGCTTTGGTTTCCTTTCCTTGGTCTGTCATGAGAAGTAAAAAAGATCTATAGCCACAACCAAGGAAATTGGCAAAACCTGTGGCATAAATGAGTGGAGAAATATGAGGCATAGAGACATAATGAGAGGCAGTAACAGCAAATAGTTGGGGTGAAGGGCCAGAGATTTCCTTTAACAGCTGGAGGAGCTCCTACTACTGCAGACAGAACTGCTCCTACTACTGCATCTACAGTCTAGAATGCCGCAGTCCACTGACCCTGACTTTATTTATAATAACATCGTCACCATCTTTATTAGTCTAGTACTGCTTTATTTAACTTTGCTGCATCCAGGACATCTCATCTTTTTATTTACCTCAGGTGTTCTGTTTTGCTTAATTGCTTCAGAATTTAATATTCCAAATATTAAGAAGAAAAAATCCTTACGCTGCGTATCAAGAGCTGCAAATATTTACTTGTTTCATTACTGTTTAACTGTGCAACCTTCTTCGCAATCATGAGATTTAAAAACTTTTCAAATACTGGACCTAGAAAAATGTAAAATTTAAATAAATATCGCTGCAAAAAAAAAAAAAAGCCAGTTTCATTTTTCTCCTTAAAAATATATATGACTAAGGTCTACTGATTATGAATAGTTCTAATTATATAAATAAAAATAAAACTGAAATATTAATCTTCCAAGTTAGAGCATAATCATGAAAACATTTCAATATATTTTAATTCTTCTCACATATTTTCTATACTTGAGTATAATGCTTCTGTTTACCTCTATTTTTTTCTTGTTACCTGCCATCTCATGTTTCTTTACCCTGGAGAGAAACCTGGACTTTTCTAAGCCAGTAACATTTGCATGCCATGGATAAAGATCCATAGCGCATAAACAATTTATCTGGCATCATTCCCAGAAGCAAAGTCTGAAATAATGTATAACCTCAGCTATAGATTCCTGTGAAACTCATAATAAAATTGAGTATAAAACTGAATTGGTTATTCCTTCTGTACACTATATGAAAGTCTTTACTTGTACATTTATCTTACCTCTCTAATGAAGAGAAAATGAAAGAAATTAAAATGTAAATCTTGTTTGTAAGTTCTTAATTGACCATTTTTTCTAAAATCAAAGTAAAACATAAAAATTAAGAAACAAAAATCTGACCCCTAAAAGTTGAGGCCTCTTCATGAAACATGCAAAAATCCTGATACAAAAATTCTGCAGATGCGTGGTTTTTTGGAAAAGAGATCCCACTTCAGCTCAATATTTAAACACAGATGAATACTCTTTTTCCATAATTTCTGATATAATACTTATTTTCATTTTAAACAAATTAGTTTTCTTGAGAAGGCAAGATGACTGTATCCTACAGGAATCTTTCCTTTAATAACAAAAGCTCTGCACTTCTTTTTCTTTTGATTCATTCATATCCTCTTCTTTCTGCAGTGGTTCAAAAGCACAACTCCTTCAGCTCCACCTGCTGTCTCAATTCAAATCTGTGTACAAGTGTACAGATTTCCAGTGCCTCTTTGCTTATTCTTCTTGGAAAATCATATATTAAGAACTATTACCTTCTCAGTTTCCAGGATTACACAGTCTTGCTGCTTTCAACTGCTAGGTTCTGTACATGCACCATTTCTGTAATAACACAGGTTGCCCAAACATGCTGAACTTGCCTGCATGAGCAGCTTTCCATTCAATTGGATAACTATGGAAGTGAAATGATAAAAAGCAGTATAAGCTTCCCATCCATTTATTCCTTCTCTTTCAGAGTAACATAAGAGCCCAGAAAATTATAGTACACAATTTTCCTTTTATAGAATGACTCCTATAATAGAGTCCCGCCTATTCATTGATCTTGAGAGCTGCCGACTCATGCGCTACTAGAACAGGCTGTAAAGCTATGTCAACACACAAAAAAGACATCTTAAAAATTATAAAAGCCATTAGGTATTAACAAATCCATAATCTATCTTTGTATCTTGGTTCACTATTTCTGGTTCAGACATTCATGTGGTTTTTCTCTTGGAAAAAAACCCAAACCAAACAATCTTTTTTTGTATTTGTCGCCTAAATTAAAGATTTACAAGTAAGGGTGTAGCTTAACAAGCATGTGTTCTAGCATCAACACTAGAACAAACAGAATCAGCATCCATAATGCCTTTCAAATATATTGATACAAATACCTGTGGAGCCATGTGACAAAAGGGAAGAGGGAATTTATCGATAAAAGCAACCTCAGTTTTTTGCAACTTCATTTTTTATTTGAATAATTTATCCAATAAGATTTGCCACATGACCCCACAAACAGAAGTTTGGGTGCAATTGGTAAGGTCAAGGACAACAAAACCCAAGCAGGACTACATAAATGAGAAGCTTATTAATTGAATCATGGTGTAGGACTCCAGTGTTTTCCCAAGTTAATAGTGTATCATTATCAAGAAACTCATAGAAATTTTCATCACTTACCAACTTGAACACTAAAGATTACTAAATACTTTTCTCTGTCATTAATCAATATAATGTTGCTATTAAGAAATGCCACTTTGAGTGGCAAGAATAAGTTCAAGCTAAATGTAACATAGAAGCACTAGAAGTATTACAAAACGAAATGAAATCTCTTTAATAGCCATGATCAGCTCATTTACAGAATCAAAGCATCATTTAGGTTGGAAAAGACCCTTAAGATCATTTAGTCCAACCATTAACCCAGCACTGCCATGTTCACCACTAAACCATGGCCCTAAGTACCACATCTACACATACGTTAAATACCTCCAGAATCATCACCACTTCCCTAGGCAGCCTGTGCCAATGTTTGACAGACCTTTCAGTGAAGGAATTTTTCCTAATATCCAATCTAAACCTCCTCTGGTGCAACTTGAGGCCATTTCCTCTTGTACTCTTGCTTGTTGTTGGGAGAAGAGACTGACCCTCACCTGGCTACAACCTCCTTTCAGGTGATTTTAGAGTGTGATAAGGTCTTTCCTGAGCTTCCTCTTCTCTACACTAAGCAACCCCAGCTCCCTCAGATGTTCCTCATATGACTGACTCTCAAGACCCTTCACCAGCTTCATGATTTGTACATTTTATACAACAGTAGCATCTATGGCATTTAAGTAAGAAAATATTTTATTCTAATTAAAATAAAACCACCTTTTTATCAAAAAAAGAAGATGTATATATGTAGTCCTAATAGAGTCCTAATCGATATCCAAATCTCAAAATCAGTATGTTTAAACAAATATGCTTAGCTTTATTCAAATTTGAGTTCTTTATACACAAAGGAACTGTAATATTCAAATCTAACTTCTGGAGCATCAGCACCCACATCTGTTATTTCCTCTAAACAATGAAAGA
Source organism: Dicrurus megarhynchus (assembly GCA_013399195.1). Classification (NCBI taxonomy): domain Eukaryota; kingdom Metazoa; phylum Chordata; class Aves; order Passeriformes; family Dicruridae; genus Dicrurus; species Dicrurus megarhynchus. The sequence goes on from VXAD01010352.1 coordinate 856,141, forward strand.
AATTTCTTTTTAATATTCAGATTGGAAACCATATTTACTGAAGACTAGCTGGATCAAAATTAATTTGGGAAATCTGTCTAAAACAAAATCTTCAATAAAAAGAGAATAAAAAAATGAGGAGGAAATGCAAAAAATATTTGCATCATTTATGCTTCTACAGCTTTTTTGAAACCCATTATATTTTATGTACTATGTATTTCCTTTAGTGTCTTTCAACAGGTTCTTACCTCACAATTTTATCAGATAGGAACACTGGAGTGACACATGTTGATTAGCAAATTTCCAAGATTCACTAATAATAGTGTGTTACCAAGATTCATTAGTAATACAAATGCAATAAGCTAAATTACATGACAAAAACAATAAATAAAATATTTTTCAGAACTGATTTAGGAGGTGACCAAGAGATCCCTGCAAAACATCTTGGAACAATATAAGGAACAGAGAGGGAGTATATAGCACGAAAAGCAGAGAGGTCTACTTTGAGCTATATTTGTATAGTTTTTTGACATGACTGAGTGCTTATGAGTCTATATTCTTACATCTGTGTTATCAGAGTACATGACTGCACATAACTGCAGCACTGAGACAACCTGAGAGGAGACCACATGTGAGCAGATTCCAGAGCAACCTAAGCTTATTCCATTCTGGAGAAGGGACAAGCCAAACACAGTGAGAGAAGTTAAGCTAAGGCTGTTATGTTCCACCTGGCCTGCAGCACCTTCCCCATGACCATGTCAGGTATATAAACAGACCAGGGAGTCCCGTTTAGAAAGCTTTGATAAGATGTGCCAGGAGAGCAGCTGGAAGAAGCCTTGAACTCAGACTGCCCTCCTCTACTCTGGATGTCAGGGTGTCCTGCTGTTGGCATCTTGTTCAGCAGCAGCTGTTGACCTACTGTTGTTCTCCTGTGAAGGTACAGCGTTGGGTCAAGGAAAATGCAGGACATTGGGGGCCTGGCCTCCCAGGAACAGTGCAGAGTGCGCTTTTGGTTAGATCTAAATGTAACAGTACCAGGAAGGAAACTTCAGCTTGGGAAATGATATATTTTCATGACTACAATTCCTGCAGTCCCCTTTTCATTTGAAACCCTAAATGCTAGCAGCTAGTTAACTGAATGGTTGCTGAAATATAAGGGCATTTTAGATCACTTCAAACAATTTTGGGGAAAAGAGGATCACTGAACCAAACTGTCAGAGAAAAAAAAAAAAAAAATTCACATAGACATGATTCCTACAACGTTGCTAGTTCCCAGAAATGACAGTATTTACATGCAAATATACATACAGTATCAGTTCAACAATGAGGTTAATCTCTGTTTTCATTTTTTCCGGTTATTTGCCTCAGAAGGCTTAATTTTAAACATTAACATTCAGTAAAGTTCAAAATTTCTATGAATAACCACACTAAAATAATATTTTACAAATAATATAGCATTGTTTTAACAAATTATTTTGAAAAATCAAGTGGACTAGGAACGTGATTCAAATTCTCAGGGTTCACCTTTTCCAATGAAGTGTTCATTCATGACATCTAGTGGGTAAAGTTAGTATTACTTTTAATTTATAGAATAAATGCAAACATGACCAAAAAAAAATGCAGCAACAATTTACTAAAAATTCAGTTGCTCTATTGCAGTTGATGATGCTAAGCAATTGCCATTTCTACTGAAAAACTACAGTAGTATGTAGTGCAGTTGAAGAAACAGTTTCACCTTAAGAAGTAACGTGTGCACACTATTCCCCACACCTTGCAAAAGCAATTGAAAGGACTCTCCTTGCCAGGGCTGTTCTTAGTAGTTTCCAAAAAAATACAAGGGCTGTTCCTATAGCCTAGGATTTTGAGAATTTTCAATGAATATACACAATAACATGCTCAAGAACGGGATCCTAACAATCAACTCTTAGAATTGCAACATCTGCATTTGGTTTTTCTCTGGTGCACAGAGAAAGTTGTGTTTCTCAGAACTAGATTAAAAACCACACACATGTTGAAAGGCACACACAGAGGACCTAATCATCAGCAAAAGCAAAACATGTGGCTGTGCCACAAAGCTTACCTAATGCATGCTAGCAAAAGCCACAAAAAAAAGTATCTGCTTCCCCAGGGACCTTGTAGGGATCTTCACAATGAGCAGTAATTGGCTAAAGGGCAACAGTTGCTGGAATTGGGCCCACTTAAGGAGCTAACAAAACCACTAGATGACAGAATGAGACCTAGAACAAAGGTTTCTTAATTAATTTTTGTGCAGCTGCACAGACAAAATGGTCTAACAGGTGGTCACGGTACTGCCTAAAGCCACAGCAGGTGTGACTTGGCACCTTTTCAGGAAGAAATAACTAAACCTGCATTGCCTGTTTTCCCAGGGGTCCTCTACTTCTATTCTCTTTCCAAGGAGATGCCATCAGTGACTCACGCACAGAACCTGCTCTTGTTTAAATGCCTTAAGCATGTTTTGAGTACTCCTGCTGGAAGAAACATCCAGGGAATTTGACAGAACACTTAATTTTTATATGGTAAAAATAGCTAGGAGAAGATAGATAAGGAAGAAGATGAGCATTTTCAGATTCGTAATTCAGCAGTTAAGACTCATGTTAGAAGCCTTAAGCATTTTTAGATCTGGCCATAGTTCATTGAGAAAATGTTTACCCACAGCTGAAATTATCAGAAATTACTACTTCCATAGTTTACTAAAATATTTTTGTGGGTTTTACTCTAAATTATCATAGATGCAATTTTGTTTATGACCTTGTTAAGCCAATTTTTATAAAATGTGTACTCAATGAAAATAATAATAATAATTAGTCCCAAGGGGTCCTTGGGAAAGAAGATTGCTCAAGCTAGAGAAGAAATGTGATTCATCACTTCTATACTTTATATATATATAATATACTTCATAGTAGATTGGTCTCATTTATTGACATGCCATGAGAAAGACTCACAGACACAGTGTTTATTCTGAAGTCTTTTGTGTTGTTCATACTCTTTTTTAATTCACTTGTACTTACTTGAATAAAAATATGACTTACAAAACTACATCAAGCTATACAATTTATTCTGTATTTTTCTATGAGTATGGGAACATATTATTTCTCTCAATTAATCTTTCTTTTCTTAAGATTTTTGTGCAGCTGAGAAGTCATGGCTAAAAAATGTCCAATTATTACTTGAAACTAAACCCAAATATATTTTTGATAATACATGTTTATTATTGGGACATGCAGCAGTTTCACATTTACTGAAACCACTGAAATAAAGGAATTGAATGTAGCACTAATAAAAACCACTAACAAGCTCAGTTAAGTCATGTACTTCATATATCTTGTGCACATATGAAATACAATACATCCTTCTGCTCATAAGTCTTCAGCAGAAAAGGCAGGGTTTTTTTGTTTTGGTTTGGTTTTTTTTAATAAATACCTGCAGATTAGAAAATTACTTTTAGGATCTGTAGGTGTTTCTGTTTACCACACCTGCAGCAATCCAATCCAATTAGTGTAGACCAGTCAGTACACAGTGTTCTCAATAGTTAGACATCTATAAGCTAGATCCTCAGAACATAAATGAAGAAGTACATGCCTTTGAGAGTTTCTAGCAAAAAAACATTACTAGACGAACTGTAGAGTCTTCTCTGCTTAAACAGGCTTTGCTATCTGCACTGCACACTTCAAAAACCTGCAGAAAGAAAGTGATATGCATTAAAAACCAATAAACCTAACATAGGATTTTTTACTTTGCTTAACTGTTACAGGAAAAATAAAATAGGCACTTGTTGAATAAACTGTATTCATCTACTCTCTTCCAGTAAAATTGAAAATGGGCCGAGTCCATTCAGTTCCAGATTTTTAGGTTAAAATAAAATTTTTCATACTTCTACATTTTTTGTGCTTATGATGAAAAAGCTTTTTACAAACTTAGAATACACAGTACAGACTTCTAGAAAACAAATCACATTAAATTTGCTTCTACAAGACCATAAATATTTTCTTGCAAAACGCCAGGTAGCTTTAATTTTCAGTTAAGTCACTACATTGAGAGGAACTATGAGGAGAGAGTGCAATGCCAGTGTAGTCAGAAACCACCAAATTTTCTGAAGTACTTCCAGAAAAGAAATGTTTCCAGACCCTATACTTATAGAAGAAACTATGCACATAACATAAAAAATCATCCAACCTTTCTAAGAGCTTTTCCCACAGAAGACCTTCAGCAAGGGTTGATAATACAGTATTATATCTGAGAGTAGTGAAGGTTATATCCACAGAGCATTTCAGGAAAAAGCATTATATACAACTCTGCGGACAAGCACTAAGAAAATTACACAAACCAGCTAAATTTTCAGTAATGCTTTTCCAAGAGTAGCCTGCCGATTTTATTGCGCGCTGGCACTTACAGAATTTGTTAACTGCAGCCATAAGCATACAATAAATTAAGAGTAATGAGAACCGAGCGCTCAGTTCACTGCAGAAGCCAAAGCGCCCTTTGATGCGGGCCGCGCTCCTCCTTTGATTAATTTTACACCTGCTTTCCTCCCACTCCTTCCCGAAGTCCTCACGCAGCTATCTCATTAGCGGGGCACTTCAGACACAGTAATTAACACCGCGCCGAACGAGCCATTATGCAAATACCGCACCTGCCCATAACTAATATTAAGGTCAAATAAAGGCTCGTTAGAGAAAATTCCGCTCACTGAGACGTGCTTCCCTTGCCGGTGCAGCCCCCGGAGCCGCCTGACCGCCTCACGGCGGCCGCGCGCCAGCGCCTCGGGGGAGGGGAGGGGCCGCGCGGGAGGAGGGCGGGGCCGGGCCCGGGCCTGGGCCTGCTCCCGCTCCCGCTCCCCATCGCGGGCGCTGCCGTGGCGCCGGACCGACTGCGAGTCAGTGAGTGAGTGAGTGAGTGAGTGAGTGGTGGTGGCCGCGGA